>JACEIK010001263.1:214460-302560 GCA_018107945.1 Datura stramonium
AACTACAATTTACATGAGAATGTACAAACATCGATGGATAAACAAGACGAAATGACGCATTTGAGTATCACTTGGGCATATAAATCTGCCCAAGATCAACTATCCCCAAAACGATACATGCAAAAAGATAAAATGCTATCTTTAATTATTGAAACAAACTTCACATCATAAATCAACCGCTTAAACTGACACTCCAAAAGAAGACCTAAGACCTAAAATTCATTGCACAAGACGTCTGTTTCCACAAACTAAGAAACTAAAAAACTAAAAGGTAATAAGGTGTCCAAATGTTTGAAAGAAGAACATCTATAATGAAGGAGTGAATTGCGTCCTTATCTTCTCACCTTCTAAATCCCCAAAAGCTGTTGGTTTGCAGGTGAGGGCGTGAAGAACTGTCGGGCTCGAACCCTTCACTTAGAAAAAAATCTCGGGGTAGGGTCCGTACATGACACAGTACTGGTAGGAATCATCGGCCGACCTTACATAATAACAGATAATTAAAGCAAAAGTGTTATAAAAAGCGCCCATAACAATATAAGAAGTACAAAGCCATTTTATGAACACTAGCTCTACTCAAGAGTCAGCCGGCCTGCTCACTGGATTAGGCCTCTCGATACAGTGGTCACTTGTCCGCTACAGTAGTCTCGCCGCAACGGAAATGGTTCCGTTGTAGTAACACTGCTTAGGCAGTAACCCGACATGTTGCACTCTTCTCAATTCATCCATCCCATAGTTCAATAGATCAAGAGTTTACCATTTCACATACTTCATGAATCTATCAAACACATATAGTAAAACAACAATCATATCAGCTATTAAGAGCTACAATTCCTTGGTTAATCATTGTGACAACTACTCAATAATTACACACGATGACAAAGTCACACCTAGCACTAAAAACATGTTCTTTTTCATCAATTCACATTATATCCGCGATACTTTGCACATTCTCGTACATGTTTCTCATCCACTTCATGAACATAAATGAAGTCACAAAACAAAATGCAAACAACACAACCAATGGTAACATGACGAGCACACCCCTTCGCCATCGCCCCTTATCACTCAACCACACGAATCATGTACACACACGCTAGAGGGTCTTATTTGTGCCCATCCAGTCATGACCTGCAGGGGACTCTAGAAATTCATGTACTATGTTGGCGTGACACCCGATCCCACTCATATGCTCGTCTAGATCCTCCCCTCAGACACGAGCCACTCAAATAATGTTATTCGCTCACCCGGATACTCCCCTCGACCTCGAGCCTCTCATTTTAGGATGTAAATTCTATCCTTCATCATTCTCATAAAAAGAACAGATCAAGTGCATCATTTCATCATACAGAAAGATTACAATCTACTCCTCAAGTAAGCCATTTTCAATCGTTCATTAACGGAGTGTGATCACTTTACTTAAAAATTTCAGCACTGTTAATTCTATTATCATATACACAATCATTTTTAAAAAGTCATCACAATTCAATATCACATCATAGTCATATTTTTGAAATAAATTATCAACAATAGACTCACATATCACGTAAATGTTTGAATACCAATCATATATCAACATTGCACAATATACATGCCATTATATAGGTCTATCCCTATAAACCGTAGCCTACCTCGATTACTCAAAATTATCGGCTTCGCTACTCTGCAGGAGCTATGCCCTTTTTCAATGCTTCGGATTGTTTGAAATCTACACACATATAATCATTGATTAATCACTCCTCAAGATAGGGCCTAATTCGATCAAACCGTTCTCTTTTCAGGGAAATTTAACAGAAAGCCCTTCACTTCCACCTAGTTCTACGTCCCCACCATGTCTAACCCATCAACATTAATAAGAGGGACCCTAGGGAGCAAACATTACTCAAATTTCAACAATCAAACCTCCCATTACTCCCCCACAATCTCAACCCTAGTTCATCAACTTAGGGTTTTTCTCTATTTAACTTCCACCATTAAACGTCCAAAAACAATCTAGTATTAACACTAATCGTATTAGAGGCAGGAGAATTGAGATCCTTACCTTCGGAGAGTAGTTCACTACCCTAGAGAAATTTTTTTTCCTTGAGCTCTACTGATTGAGTTTTTAAGAATAATGGAGTAAAACCCTATGACACCCACTTAAAACCCACTTTCTGACTCCCGTCGTCCGCTGCAGTGGTCACATTTCCGCTGTAGCAGACCCGACTACAACGGCCATAGGGTCGCTGCGGCGGTTACTCTATCATTCCACTATGAAGGGACTCCGACCACTACCACAGTCTCGCTGCAGCGGCGACCCCACCACTGCAGCAGTCCCCCGGACTAGTAGCTATCAAAAATCGCACAATTCTATACTTAGTTTATTTCACAACTCCCCTATCCATCCTTACCCAATTTTCTGTGTTCTATGCCCTTTACCATCTTGTAATGACGTCCGGGTCATTACATCTACAAATCAATTCAATTATCGCACAAGTCTGGAAAATCAATGAATACAAATCTGCATCACTTACAAATGCAACAGGCAATTACAAGTAAAATCCACTAAACAGAACTACTAGCATCGTGATCATGTCACACTTAGAATCGGATTCATGTCTTTCGTTTCAAATAAAATAAATAAACCCATAACTCCATAACCACTATGCACATTCTTTATTTAGTTTTACATATGATTACAGTTGTACCATAAACAAAGTAAATAAATGGTGACATGACGGTCACACGCCTTCACCATTTCACCGTAAACACTCAATCCACAAAATGTACACACATGCTAGAGGGTCTTATTTTTGTTCTTTTGATCATGACCTACAAGGGACTATAGAAATTCATGTACTATACCAGCGTGATACCTTCTCCCACTCATATGCTCATCTGGATGCTCCCCTCGGACACGATCCACTCAACAATAACACTCGCCCGGATGCTCCCCTCGGGCACGAGCCACTTATCTTAGAATTCTTTTACTATTCAAATTATTTTTTCATCACGGAATGTAACGAGTTACAACCCACACACATATATATACACATATATTTCAACACTTAGGAGTCTACATTCCACTCCATCACCTGCATAATTACAGATCATCGATTCACATTAAATCATCTTAAAAGAATTTCACTTTACAATTCCACAAGATTTTCACAACAGTTCATAATCATCTCATATTAACATGATATACACCATTTATTCAAATAAACAATTCCATAGCAGATAATGTGCGAAGACCAATCACTACCATTATACACATGTATACAAGTCATTATACATGGTCTAACCCTCTAACCATAACCTACCTCGATATCCGAAGATAGTAATTCATCTACTTTGCGGGAGCCTTGCATTTCCTCAAAACTTCAGAACGCTCAAAATCTATACAATAAAGAGTAATACATTACTTACTCTTCAATTATGGGTTTAAAAAGATCAAACCCTCCCTTTTTAGGGCACTTTAATAGTAAAACCCTTCTGTTCAACCTAATTCTAGGTCTCCATCTTCTTCTAACCCATAATTGCTAGCAAGAAAGTCCTTGGGAAGCGATTAACACCTATAAACCTTTAATCTAATAATCCTGATACTCCCTATAATCCAACCCTAGTTCATCAACATAGGGTTTCTAAGCTTAGAATTCCACCATTAATAGGTCCCCTAAGCCTTCTACAATGTACGATAACCATTAAAGGGGCAAGGGATAAAAAAACTCACCTTAGGAAATCAATTCTCTGCTCTGAAGAAGAAATCACCTTCAAACCATGCTCTCTCTCCTTTTGGAAATAATGGGAAATAACCCCAAAATTTTCACTTAAAACCCACTTCTAATTCCCGTCGTCCATTGCAGCGGCGAACCTGCTACAAAAGCCAAAGTGTCGCTGCAGTAGTTCCAGCGGTTACTTCTCAAATTCATCACGGCAGGACTCCGACGGCTACCATGGTCTCGCTGTAGCGGTCCCCCAAACCAGTGGCTACCCAAATTCGACCAGTTTTACACTTAGAATATTTCAAAGCACATTCTATCCCCCCTTATCCTATTTTTAGTGTTCTAGGTCCCTAATTATCACATAATGATGTCCGGATCGTTATATCATATACCAATTATAACATTATTTGTCCCCTAACGATCTATATAAAGAAATGGAGAGTACTTACCAGATTTCACAAACAACTGAGGATACTTGATCCGCATATCATCCTCGGTCTCCCAAGTGGCTTCCTCAATATGACGATTTTTCCACTAGACCTTCACTGTCACAATTTCTTTCGAACAAATTCTCATCTAATAGCATAGAGTCCCATTTGATAATATATGTTCCATCCCTATGATACTTTTTCAACATTGAGACATGGAACATCGGATGCACCCCCGACAACCCTGGCAGCAAAACTAGCTCATACGCTACTTCCCCCACACGCCGGAGTATTTCAAACGGTTCGATGTACCTTGGGATAAGATTGCCCTGCTTTCCGAACCTCATAAACCCTTTCATAGGGGACACCTTCAGCAGCACTTGCTCTCCCTCCATGAATTCCATATCCCTCACCTTCTTGTCTGCGTACTGCTTCTATCTACTCTAAGCAGCTATCAAATGGTCCTAAATTATTCAAATTTTTTCCAAGGACTTCCTCAGCAAATCAGTTCCCAAGGGTCTCACTTCAAACTCATGAAACCAACCAATTGGAGACCTGCATTTCCTCCCATACAGAGCTTTAAATGGTGCCATGCCAATATTCGAGTGCTAGCTGTTGTTGTAGGAGAACTCTTCCAAGGGTAAGAATTTGTCCCAATGGATTCTAAAATCTATCACACACACCTGGAGCATGTCCTCCAATACCTGGATAGTTCTTTCTAATTGTCCATCTTTCTGAGGATGGAAAGCGATGCTCAAGTCCAACCTCATACCCAACTCAGCCTGCAAGGTCCCCCATGCGATCGAATCACTTCCTTCACGTACAATTTAGCTAGTTTCTAAGCGTTGTAAGTCACCTGAACCAACAAGAAATAAGATGACTTGTTCAATCTGTCCACAATGACCCAAATTGAATTAAATTTCCCCAAGGTCTTGGGAAGATCCAACGCAAAATCCATTTCTATTCTCTCCGATCTCCACTCAGGGATAGGCATCCTCTGAAGTACTCCTCCGGGATTTTGGTGCTCATACTTCACCTGCTGATAATTCAAACATAAGGCGGCGTAGTCAACAATATCTCTCTTCATCCTGCCCCACCAATAGCTTCAGGTCATGGTACATCTTGGTGACTCCAGGGTGGATGGAGTACCTCGAGTTGTGAGCTTCTTCCAAAAGAGTTTTAATTAGCTCACTAATTCGGGGACCACACACCCGCCCCTTTATTATAGGACCCTTCATCATATAACACTACTTCTTTGGCTTTTCCCTGCAAAACCTTATCTCAATCTTATCCAGCTTTTTATCCTCGAACTGTCTTGCTTTGATTTCCTCTAATAGGGATGAATTAGCCTCCACGCTAGCTAATATTCCCCCGGTTTTAGTCAGCAACAAGCTCACTAAACTTTTTGCCAAAGTCTAAAATTCTCTGGCCATTGGTTGCTAAGCAACTCTCATGTAAGCTAAACTGCCCATGCTCACTGTCTTCCGACTCAACGCGTTTGCCACAACATTGGCCTTCCCTGACTGATACAGGATAGTGATATCATAATCCTTAAGTTGCTCCATCCATCTCCTCTGCCTCAAATTGAGATCTTTCTGGGAGAACACATACTGTAATCTGCGATGATCCATGAACACCTCACATCGAGTTCCATACAGTTAGTGCCTCCAAATTTTCAGGGCAAACACCACTACTGCTAATCCAAGTCGTGCGTGGGGTAATTCTTCTCATGCACCTTTAACTTTCTCGAGGCATAAGCAATAACCTACCCTTCCTGCATTAACATAGCATCCAACCCAAATCGTGAGGCATCACAATAAACCACAAAGTCTTTACCTTCCACTGGTAACACCAGGATAGGTGTTGTGGTTAGTAGAGTCTTTAGTTTTTGAAAACTTGTTTCACATTCCTCTGACCACTAGAAAGGTACATCCTTTTGTGTCAACTTGGTCAGTGTCGAAGCGATGGAGGCAAAACCCTTTATGAACTGACTGTGGTAACTAGCTAACCCCACAAAACTCTGAATTTCCATCATGTTAGTTGGCCTTGCCCAGTTTCTGATGCCTCCACCTACTATGAATCAACTTGGATTCCCTCCTTAGAAACCACATGTCACCGAAAAGACACTGATTCCAACCAAAACTCACACTTGATAAATTTAGCATACAACTGCTTCTCCTCTAGTAATCCCAACACAATTCTTTGATGATTTTCATGCTCCTGCTTGGTCTTAGAATACACCAAGATATCGTCAATAAAGATAATAACAAAGGAATCCAAGTAAGGTTTGAAAATACCGTTCATCAGGCTCATAAACGCAGTTGGGGCATTTGTGAGTTTCAATGACATAACCAGAAACTAGAAATGCTCATACCTGGTTCAAAAGGTTATTTTGGGTATATCCTTAGCCCGATTTCAGCTGGTGACAATTGGACCTCAAATAAATTTTTGAAAACACAACTGCCTCCTGTAACTGATCCAACAAATCATCTATTCGAGGAAGAGGGTACTTGTTCCGAATAGTTACCTTGTTCAACTAACGGTAGTCGATGCACATCTGCATACTACCATTCTTCTTCTTTACAAACAATATCGAGGCACCCCATAGTGACACACTCGGTCTGATGAATCCTTTACTAAGCAACTCCCATAACTGCTCCTTGAGTTGTCTCAACTTAGCAGGTGCCATTTAGTACGGAGTAATAAAAATGGGTTGAGTCCCTGGCTTTAAATCTATATAGAAGTCAATGTCACCGTCTAGCAGCATGACAGGTAGATCTGAAGGGAACACCTCTAAAAACTTACAAACAACCAAGACCGACTCTATAGAAGGACCCTCGGAACTAGTGTCCCGAATATGTGCAGATGCGTTGAACAACCCCACTCTATCAACTTATGGGCACGAATGTAAGAGATGAGTTTCTACGGAGCAGGGATACAATTCCCTTTCAACTCCAACCCAGATGCCCTTGGCTCCGATATAGTGATGGTCTTAGCATAGCAATCTATAATGGCATGGTAAGGGGAAAACCAGCTCATTCCCAAAATTACATTAAAATCAACCATGTCTAAGATCACTAAGTCTTCCAGAGTGAAACCCCATGAAATAAACAACACAATCACAAACAACCCTATCTACCACCATAAAATCCCCAACAGGAGTAGACACATGGATATGAGTATCAAGAATATCATAAACAAGATCCAAACCCAATGCAAAATAAGCAGACACATAAGAAAATGTAGAGCCTAGATCAAACAACGCAATAGCCATTTTGTCGGACACGAAGATCATACCTGTAATAACCGTGTCTGAAGCCTCTGCCTCTAGCCTACCCGAGAAAGCATAGAAATGGGCCTGATTACCTGCCTGAGAGCCACCCCGATTGGGCTATGCCACCCCTCTACTTGACTGGGTGACACCCTACCCACCTGAGCATATCCTCTCCCCTGCTGAGCACCACCTCTAACAGCTGGCTGACCACCTTGTCCTAGTTGTGGATGATCCTGACTGAATGCACTACCTCCTCTCCTGGCAGGGCCTAGAGCTCGAAGGGCTAGGTGAGGAACAATTTTCTTGCCCTATTCGAACTTGGGGCACCATCTGTGGATGTGGCCATACTCATCACTCATGAAAGGCCTTCTAAGTCACTAGCCTCTGAGCTGGAACAAAATAAATAACGCGAGCTCCGAACTCTGAACAAACAACCCGAGTACCTCCAACTGTAATTAATGGTGGCAGACTATCCCTGGCAGACCTTCAGCTGATACCTGGATAGCAGACTGAATAGGGCACCCAGAGAAACCCTGTGGTGCCAGAGCCCTAGCAAAAGAACTACTAAAGGAACCCACCCTCCGTGCCTTCTTATCGGCATTCCTTGCATATCCCTCTTGTCTCACCCTTCCACCGACTTCACATACTCCACCACCTCTTGGAAAGTCTTACCTGAGGAGACCATCTGAAGAGCTGATACCTGGAGACCCACATTCTGGCCTTTAACAAATTGCTTGATTCTCTCCTTCTCCATGGGCTAAAGGGTAAACAATACCTGGACAGGGAATGAAATCGAGCCTCGTATGCTGCAACAGATGAGTTCCTTATTCGATGGTGGTGAACCTTTCTGTCTCCTATCCCTCAGAGTACGGGGAACATACTTCTTCAGGAAGGTGGAGTAAAACTGGGTCCAGGTCAACAGTGATGACCTTGCTGGTCTGCACTCTACAAAAGTTCTCCACCATAGCTTAGCATCCCCCATCAACTAAGTGACGAACTCTACCCCATATCTCTCCACCGCCCCCATCTTATGGAGCCACTCATGACAATCAATAATGAACTCATAGGCGTCCTCCACCTCAATGCCGTAGAAAGTGAGAGGTTTCATCTTGGTGAACCTCCAAAATAAGTCATGCTCCTCCCCTGTCATCTCCGGTCCCACTACCGGCCTTAGGAACATGACAGCTTCTGATAAGACATCAATCCGAGGAGCCACAGTAGTTGCATATTGTGTCCCCAACTGCTGTTCCGCAGGAGTTGCTAGCGCTGCTCCATTACCTACGAGGCTACTCAGGAGATTGAGGAACTGGGCCAGAACCTTAGAGGATGCTGGAACGCCAGAAGCTTCCCCTTGAGTCAGAACTTCAATTTCAACTACCATCTACTCTTGTACTGCATGTGGCATGGAGACTGGAGCAGGAGCATGAGCCCTTCCTCTAGCAGTAGCAGGTCACCATCCACGACCTTTGCCCCTTCCTCTGCCATTGACTGCGGCTGCCACTACTCATTCGGATGTTGCGTCTCTATTACCGTTTGCACGTGTTCTCGCTATCTAAGAAGGAAAGAACAAAAATTGTTAGATACCAATTTGGATCACCAGATACCAATTGGAATCAAGTAATCGCATGAAAGGAAAGAGGAAGGGAGTTTTCCTAAAGTCCTGCAGCCTCTCGAAGATAAGTTACGGACGTCTTTGCACCGATCTTCTACTAGACCCATCTTAGTGCAACGAGATCAATGAACCTAGGGCTCTGATACAAACTTTTTCATGACCCAAATGGCCGTGATTGGCGCCCATACTAACCCCTCAGTGGGAGAACCAATGATTCCTAATAGCTTAACCCGACACTTTACGCTCATAAGCAATAAAAGGTTATAGTAAAATGAAAAAAATTACCAAGAACGGAATCAATCATCTTACAACCAAATCAAACATAAAAATTATCCCAAGACTTGATTGTCATTGCACAAGACATTTTCTTACACTCTAAAAATGATTAAGTCTAAAACACAAGTGAAATAAATAACCAGAGAGGAAGGACTTCTTCAATAGAGGAGTGGTGCTGCTTTATCAGTCTGCTCACCTTCCAAAAACGATTGCTGCTCTAAAGGTGAGGACATGAGGAACTTTCAGGTTTGAACTCTGCACTCAGAAAAGAAATGCATGGGTAGGGTCAGTACATAACACAATACTGGTAAGCATCGTTGGCCGATACGTGTAAACATAGAAACAATGATATAAAAAAAGTCTCCAACATTTTATAGAAGTATAAAAGCCATTTCAATTACACTAGCTCTACTCAGGTGACAACCGACCTTCTCATTGGATTGTGCCTTTCGCTGCAGCAGTCACTTGACTGCTACAACAATCTCGTCACAGCGGAAGAAGTTCCACTGCAGCGGTACTGCCTCAGGTAGTAGCTCGACTTAGTTGTACCTTCATTAGTACATAAGTTCATCAGTTCATCCGTTCAATGATTCACATACTCTACAAATCAATTCAATTATCGCACGTGTCTGAAAAATCAATGAATACAAATCCGCATCACTTACAAATGCAACAGGCAATTACAGGCAAAATCCACTCAATAGTTACTGACGACTCTTTTCTGTATAGAGCGCGTCCGCAAGTGTACGGGTCGTGCAAGTAATATAGTGGCTCTTTTTAAGAACCGGATTGTCGAACCCACAGGGACTGGACCCATTCCTCTAACTATCCATTTCTAATTGTGTTATACCTAAAATCAGTTATAGACATTTTCGATGGAGATTTAATTAAGTCTAGTTTTAGTCAACGAAATATTCTATGAAATTTCTCTAGAAGCAACATAGAGTTAAAACCAGATAATCATGCGATACTACGATTTGCAATGGGTTAAGCATGGAACTATCAATTGTTATTTCACATAATTAGAATTGTCAGGTTTATGGTCTTTCGAGCCTCTAAACCACGGAAATCTAGCCTCCCAGTTTGTATCATTGTGAGTGAGGATGCTAATTTCTAGTCGCGCGGGCAATCAATTATGTTGTGGTTTGCGGGGAAACGATTAGGGACTTTCGTGCGTCTAACCATTTAACTCAACTTAGCCTCACAACTACTTTGTTGAGTGGTGATGTGACATCCCAAGTTGGTCTTTCATAACCCTCGTGTGTCAACCGAGCACGGTGTTAGGTATATTTCTATCCTGAACACAAAACTCTCTCCCGAGATACAAACATATCACATTCTCATGTCTGACCTAGGTAATGCTTTCTCAAGCTATCACCCGAGCTAACAAATATGCTTTTGTGGTGATCAATCCATAAAAACAACCAACAATCCAAATGCAAGACGAAAACAACAATCAATAGCAATTTCAAAACAATATCATAAAATCACAATCATAGTTCATGGCTTCAACCCTAGAGGAAGGGTTATAACCATTCATGTTAGTAAAACTACACTAATCTACTACTACACTACTATTAAACTACATACTTACAAGAATTTGGTAGATGAGAAGGAAATTTGCCAAACCCTAGATGAGTTCTCCACTTCTCCCTTCACTCCTAGGTAGTTTTCGAGAATAAATCATGACCCCCTAGAATTAGGAGCCACGAGGTCCTATTTATAGTAAATAAGGAGAACGTGCTTAATTTGCTTTGTCGTGAGGCAGTGCGTGTCACGGAGTGTACCGCGAACCTTTGCCTCCGTGACATGGAGGCAGCTCTACGGAAATCACCGAAAAATAGGCTCTCGCGGCTGCCGCATTGGCAGCGTGTCACGCTGCTTGGGCTAGCAGCGTTAGCACCTCCATGTCGTGCGGCCAGCGCCGTGGCATGTTGCGTGCGGGTGGGCTGTGTGCGCAGCCTGCCTGCCGTGGCATGTTGCCGGCGCGCGATTGAAGCTGTTTTGTGCCTCCTCTTTGCCGACATTCACGTTTTAATTCCGCTTCCAAGCCTCTACTTCACCAACTCATGGATTAGTTCCTCAAAAATCATCAAAACCTACAAAACAAAGACTAATCATGTTGGTTAGCACATATCTTCACATTTATATAAAATCACATGAAAATGTATAACATAACTTAGATAAACAAGACTAATTTAAGTTATAAGCGTAGCTGGGCATGCTATTTTGCCCGCGATCACAACCCACACTTAAAGCCTTGTTCGTCCTCGAACAACCTTTTACATATCATGCAATTGGAGACTCCCACATAACTAATTTGGCAAGATAATTCAGAGTTAAATATAGTGATTACAAATGAAATACAAGCTAAAAATAGAGCATTCACAATTTAATCACCGAAATGAAATACAACTATGCTAAGACTTCTTACCCTCAAGAATCGACTCTCAATTTTCGCAAACTCATGCAAATCAAGGCGATTAAGAAATCCACATGAATTTTATCCTTCATTAAACATGCCCTCACGGAAGAGTTACCCAATTTCACACGAAAAAACAATTTTTACATCACAACATGTGTGGAGTACCTGAATAAAATTACACTTCTCTCACAAAGAATTCAATGCATCATGTCATGACCAATAAGCTTGCCTTAGTGTTTTAATCCACTAATTTAGGATGTATGAATGTAAGATCAAGTAGGACTTTTTAGGTCGTAATGTAACTCAAGTACAGGTAGGTACTCTTATGTCCAGTAATAGTGACTATCTTTCTAAGCGCTTTTAATACATCACGCCCTCATTATAATTCCTTCCCTTACTTCACCTTTTTTTCATCTTCTTTGTCCTCTTATGTTCCCCCTTTATTTTAGGCACTTTTGACTTGTTAACAAGGAGTTCTATAAATAACTTTTCATTAAATTATTTTCTTACTCCTTAACAATGATCAACCACTTTCACACAAGTGCACCTTTGTCCTTTTCTCAACTTCTACAACTTGCTACTTTTCCTTTCTTTTCATTCTTCTCACCCCTTTACTCTTTCGGATTTTTCGCTTAAGCGCTTAGGAGCTTTGTATCAAATTAAAGGCTAATTAAATGAAAGGATTAAGCTTATGTTGCAGCTATCCAAGAATAGGCCCAAGGCTCAACGGGGCTAACTAGGATTAATTTTTCAAGGTAGGTAAAACGAGGGATAACAATTAGGTTAATTCAAAGATATGCCTAAATCACCTCCTACAATTCACATCCTTCATTTCGTTTTATAATCACACCAGGCAAGTTCTAGACAATCCACAATAGCATAGAATACTCAAAACCTTACACTCATGGCACATGCTCAATTCAAGACACATTCGGCGGACTCTTGCTCGGCTAATCACGAATTCAAACGTTGAAACTTCAATTATATTGAGTCAAATTCAAGAGCCTAAGTGTCTCAAACAAAGTTATACACTTGCATTCTTCAACACTGAACATACTTGCATCTTACAATCATGTATAGCACACAACAAGAACATCAAGCATCAACTAGCTATGGTTTCAAAAACCCGACATCTATCGACTAATTTTCCTCAAGACGGTCGTCATCCATTCTTCATCGGGAAAATTTTCAAAACCCCCGTCGGAAAAGAACCAAGAAAAACCAACGGGTGATGAAGTCATGCTTGACTCTCACAAAAAAATTTCAAATTTTTCAAATTTCACCCAAGCATTACGTTCACCAAAAAATTGTTAAAACTTATTTAAGCACAAAAAATTTTGAAATTTCCAATAAAATTTCCCTCACCCCACACTTAAATCATGTTATGTGTCCTCATAGCATCAAATTAACCTTTCCAAGAGGGTGAGAAATACTCGATGAGGCCTTTAGGCCTAGTTAATAGCATGTTTTTCCACAACTTGCACAAGTGGGTGGTCGACCCCACACTTTTTTCTCTTCCTGCTTTGCTTCCTCCTCCGAGGGTACTTTCGGACTTCCCCTCCATCTGCGCCTAACTCCACCAAAACCAACAAGCGAAAATCGAAAATAACAAAATCAAAACAAAAATCAAAATTCCAATTTACACGAGGTACCCTTGGGTTGCCTCCCAAGCAGCTGCTTATTTTACGATCGTGGCACGACGTGGACTGCCCTTTTAGGACATCCTCATACACGGGTTCTCTTTAGAACCAAATCTCCTTTCTTTTCTTCATTTGAGAAACGGCCTCGACTCTGTTCCTCCCTTCCTCCAACTTCTTATCAATTTGAAGCCCTCTATCGGACTCGAGATGAACACTTGACATTGCCTTTGGCCATGCACATGGAATCCTCCACCCCACACTCATCCTCTTGCCAACACATAACTTGACAAAGGTTTTACGCCCTAGTGTGCGGATGGGTTTTATTTCTTAGTAAACACGGAAGGTTTCTTCTTCATCCTCGACCCTCATTTTAGGGTCCTTCTTTCAAGTCGATCACGGCTCCTCCGGTAGCCAAGAATGGCCGTCCCAAGATTAGGGAGTACTGGTCATCAACACGAAAATCTAAAACAATAAAATCGGAGTATAATAGAATTTACCTACTTTGATGAAGGTCCTCTATGATTCCATCGATGGTGTCACCCATGACTTATCGATAGCTGACATCAACCTTATCGGCCTCGGTTTTCCCAACCCCAAGGTGTTGAATAAGGATAAGGGCATTAGATTAGCTGTTGCCCTAAATCACACAAAGCTCGGAGCACTTCGGCTTTACCAATTTTATGGGATAGAAACTCTCACGGTCTTTGAGCTTCTTTGGCATTTTGCTCAATACCACAGTGGTGTGCACTCCTCGATCGGTCTTTTCTGATCTGGATATCCCCAATCTAACTTTGTTCGCCATCCACGTCCTTCAAGTATTTAGCATACTTGGGCATTCCCTACAAGACGCATCAATAAGAGGCAAATTTATGTGAAGTTCTTTGAAGCTCTCAAAGAACTTTTTAAAACATTCCTCCTCCTTGCTCTTTTTGAATCTCTGAGGGAAGGGTGGTGGTGGTCTTTGTCCTGGGCCTGTGAATTGCGCATTTTGTTGCCCCGGCACTGCGATTTTCTCCGGTATCGGTGGATGGTCCTGGTCTTAACTCCGGCTGTACACTCCTTTCTTCTCAACTCTTTAGAGCCTTTGCATCGGCTAATTGCTTCCGCTTCTAAGATTGATGGCATTGATGTAGGGGTTAGGATCTGCGTCAGCAGTAATCCCGTTGAGGCCTCATATTTTAGGCAGCTGCTATTTGACCCACTTGTTTTTCAAGGTGCGGGTGATATTACAAATTATTAGTCTGTTGCACACCTGTGCGAACACTGCGTTACAGGTCCATATTTCACAGTGGTTCTTCCAATCTTGGGTTTCTCTGTGCCCATCAATCGCCTGTGTACATTCTTCTTCATTTGAGGTTGCATATAATTTTGCTTTTGGTTTCCACCCCAAGAAAAATTCGGGTGGCCACATAGTTCTGTTGGAGAATTTGTTCCCAAAATTACGATTCCTCACGCACATTACCAACAAAATTGATGGATTAGGATTGGCTCCACAAGATTACGCATTGTGCCCATTATTTCCACAAATTTCACACCAACTAGGAGCTTGCTGAACTGCATTGACCTGGCCCTGGTGTTGGTTCATACTCAGTCTATTGAACTGGTCATCGTGATGCTGGAACGAAGATAACTGTGCTTCCAAGGCATTCCAAACCATCGATTCTATCAACCCGATCTCTTTCACACTTTGCCCCTCTTGACTCAGCTGTGCCCTCTTGGATTTCCTTGTGCAGTGTGTTCAACAAAGTGTACAACTCATCATATGTCTTCTCCAAGGCTTGCCCACCCACGATCTGAGAGTCTAGTAATATTTTTGTGTGGGTCTAGACTTTCTACAAAGGTATGGACGGCACTTCATTTGATTCTTTGAGTGATGGGGATAGTCTCTCAACAACTGACTTGAATCTTTCCCAAGCCATATATAAGTTCTCATCAGGCTTAAAGCGAAACTTAGTATCTCATCGCAACTTTGCGAGTCTTTCACGAAGGAAAGAATCTGATAAGGAACTTCTTAGCCAAGTCATTCCATGAAGTTATGAGTTCGATGGCTCGGCCCAACCGACCACTTTTTGCGCCTCCCAACGGTGAAAATGGGAAGAGGGTTAATCGGACATAATCCGTGGACACGCCGGTGGGGAAAAAGCGTGTCACTAATCTCTAAAAAGCTCTGTCAGTGCTTCAGTGCGGGTCCTCATGTGCCATTCCGGTGGGCTGACCACTAGAATTAACATTTGCACCGCCAATGCATTTTAAACTCAAAAGTTCCCTCCGGAGCTCTAGGTTTACGGATACTAGAGGTTACATTCATCGCTAGTGGGATTGCCACTTGCGAGGCGGGTCTTCATGTTGCCATTGCTTCCAATGACAATTTTGCTTGTCCCGTGGGTGGTTCTTTTGCACCTTTTCTTGAAGTCTCTTCGGCTTTTGCTCTATAGCTACTCTTCTTTGCAAATGGATTTGACGTTCGGGTTCAAGCAACGGTTCACAAGCTCTCTATTTCTAGCCGGCTCGGCGGGACAACTGTCACTGTAAAATACAACAGACTAAGACCAAGTTCTCAACACTTAAGGAAATTCAAAAATCACACAAAACAGAGATAAATTATCAAAACTTCGCCGAGTCCACAGCAGCGGCGCCAAAGCACTGACGACTCTTTTCGTATAGGCGTGTCCGCAAGTGTACGGGTCGTGCAAGTAATATAGTGGCTCTTTTTAAGAACGGATTGTCGAACCCATAGGGTGAGACCCATTCCTCCTAACTATCCATTTCTAGTGTGATCTTATATACCTAAAATGTTGGTTATAGACATTTTCGATGGAGATTTAATTAAGTCTAGTTTTTGGTAAACGAAATATTCTGAAATTTCTCTAGAAGCAACATAGAGTTAAAGCAGATAATCATGCGATACTACGATTTGTAATGGGTTAAGCATGGAACTATCAGTGTTATTTCACGTAATTAGAATTTCTGTTTATGGTCTTTCGAGCCTCTAAACACGACAATCTAGCCCCTCCTTTGCATCATTGTGGCGAGGATGCTAATTCTAATTAGCGGGCAATCAATTATGTTGTGGTTTGCAGGGAAACGATTAAGGGACTTTCGTGCGTCTAACCTTTTAACTCAACTTAGCCTCACAATACTTCTTCGGTGGTGATGTGACATCCCAAGTTGGTCTTTCATAACCCCCGTGTGTCAACCGAGGCACGGTGTTAGGTATATTTCTATCCTGAACACAAAACTCTCTCCCGAGATACAAACATGCTCCTCCTCACATTCTCATGTCTGGCCTAGGTAATGCTTTCTCAAGCTATCACCCGAGCTAACAAATATGCTTTTGTGGTGATCAATCCATAAAAACAACCAACAATCCCGAATGCAAGGCAAACAACAATCAATAACTTAATTCCAAAAACAATATCATAAAATCACAATCATAATTCATGGCTTCAACCATAGAGGAAGGGTTCAAACCATTCATGTTAGTAAAACTACACTAATCTCTACTACACTACTATTAAGAAGCTACATACTTACAAGAATTTGGTAGATGAGAGGGAATTTGCCAAACCCTAGATGAGTTCTCCCACTTCTCCCTTCACTCCTAGGTAGTTTTCCGAAATAAAATCGTGACCAAATGGAATTAGGAGCTAAGGGTCCTATTTATAGTAAATGGAGAACGTGCTTAATTTAGCCTGTCGTGGAACGGCTCCGTGTCTGGAGTGTGTCGCGGAGCAACTGCCCTCTGTGACACGGAACGCGCGAAAACTCTGGAAATCACCCAGAAAATCGGCTCTCGGCGGCACCACGCCGCGTTAGCTGACGTGTCACGTTGCTTAGGCGGCGCGTTGGCACCTCCATGTCGCGCAGCCAGCTGCTTAGGCACGTTGCCAACATGAAGGTGGGCTGTTGTGCACACACTTTTGCCTGTAGTGGCACGTTGCCGACGCGCGAGGTGGGCTATTTTGTACCTCCTCTTTGCCGACGTTCACGTTTTAATTCCGTTTCCAAGCCTCTACTTCACCAACTCATGGATTAGTTCCTCAAAGTCATCAAACCTACAAAACAGAGGCTAATCATGTTGGTTAGCACATATCTTCACATTTATATAAAATCACATGAAAATGTATAACATAACTTAGATAAACAAGACTAATTTAATTTATAAAGTAGCTCGGGTGTATATTTTGCGATCAGTTACAACATCGTGACCGTGTCACCACTTAGAAATTAGATTCATGACTTTCATTTCAAATTAAATAAACAAACACCTTAACTCGCCAACCACTTAGTACATTCTTCATTCGGTTTTACATATGATTACAATCGTGCCATGAACAAAGTAAACAAATGGTGACATAATGGGCACACACCTCAGCCATTTCACTGTAAATACTCAATCCACAAAATAGTGTACACACATGCCAAATGGTCTTATTTTTGCCCTTCCCGGACATGACCTACGGGGGACTCTAAATCCATATATTGTACCGGTGTAGTACTGCACCCACTCATATGCTCATTCGGATGCTCCCCCTCGGACACGAGCCACTCAACAATAACATCGTCCGGATGCTCCTCGAGCCGAGCCACTTATCTTAGGATTCTTTTACTATTCAAATTATTTTCATCACGGAATATAACGAGTTACAACCTATATATATATATATACATACATTTCAGCACTTAGGAGTCTACATTCCACTCCATCACTTGCACCATTACGGATCATCGATTCATTGAAGCATCTTAAAAGAATTTCACTTCACGATTCCACAAGATTTTCACAACAATTCATAATCATCTCATATTAACATGATCTCCACCATTTATTCAAATAAATAATTTCATAGAAGATAATGTCTGAAGACCAATCACTTACCATTATGATACATGGATACAAGTCATTATATAGGGTCTAACCCTCTAACCATAACCTACCACGATTTGAGGATAGCAATTCGGCAACTCACGAGAGCCTTTCCTTTCCTCAGCTTGAATGCTCAAAATCTACACAATACGGGGTAATACATTGCTTACTCTTCAATTATGGGTCTAAATAGTCCAGGCCACTCCACTTTTTAGGGCACTTTAATAGTAAAACCATTCCATTCAACCTAATTCTAGGTATCCATATTCTTCTAACCCATAATTGCTGCAAGAAAGTCCTTGGGAAGCGATTAACACCCATAAACCTTTAATCTAGTCATCCTAATACTCCCTATAATCCAATCCTAGTTCATTAACCTACGGTTTCTAAGCTTAGAATTCCCCCATTAAAAGGTCCTCTAAGCCTTCTACAATTGACAATAACCATTAAAGGGGCAAAGGATCAAGGAACTCACCTTAGGGTATCAATTCTCTCCTTTCTGAAGAAGAAATCACTTTCAAACCTTGCTCTTTCACATTTTGGAAATAATGGAAAATAACTTGAAGTCTACTTAAAACACACTTCTAATTCCCATTGTCCCTTTGCATCGGTCATAATTTCGCTACGACAGACGCTCGGCAACCAAAGTGTCGCTGTGGTGGTTCCATCAGTTACTTTCCAAATTCATCACGGTGGAACTCGTGCTACCACGGTCTCAGCTGCAATGGTCCCTCAAACCGGTGGCTACCCAAATTCAACTAGTTTTGCACTTAGAATATTTCCTGGCACGTTCTATCCTCCCTTAGCTTGTTTCGAGTGTTCTAGGTTCCTAATCATCCCATAACAATGTCCGAGTCGTTACAAAGATACTCGCCAGGTCCTCGATGATACCATCATAATATACCTATATAATGTTATGGTATCATTCAAGTTTGCTTCAGTCCTCAATTATACCATCACTATATATTTATATATTGTCATGGTATCATTGAAGTCTTCTTCTGTCCTTCACCAAGACACTCCTAGTCTTCTATGATACCATCATAATATCTATACTAGCATGATATTATTAAGATTACGCCCAGTATTTCAATGAGAAACTTCTCGATCTTCAATGATACCATCACAATATATCTATATACTTTCCATGTATCATTGAGGTTTGCTCATCCGCCCCGATTGAGACACTTTCAGTCCTCTATGACACTATCATAAGCGTATTTATATGCGATATAGCATCATTGAGGTTTGCCTTTGAATCCTTTAGTGAGACTCCTTAGTCCTCCGGTAATCTTATCACAATATATCTATATCACTTGCGGTATCATTGAGGTCTGTTCATTTTCTCTTCAATGAGACACATTTCAACCTTCCATCATACCATCACAGTATACCTATACAGTATTGCAGTATCATTGAGGTTTATTTCAGTCCTCAATGATACCATCGAAGGCTATGTTACATATCTTGTCGTGGTATCACTGAGGTCTTTTTCAATCCTTTAGTGAGACAATCCTCGAGACCTCTATAATACCATCATAGTATATTTATATACTAGTATGAAATCATTAAGATGCACTTTAGTCTTTTAGTGAAGAAAATCCTCAATTCTCAATGATGCCATCACAATATCTCTATATACGAGTCATGGTATCACTAAGGTCTACTTCGGTCCTAAATGATACCATCACAATATATATTTATATACCGAGTATGGTATCATTGAGAATACCCTTCGAGTCCCTTCAATGAAACTCCTCAATCCTCTATGATATCATCACAATATATCTATATACTGACATGGTATAGTCAAGTTATGCTTCCTTCCTTCAATCAGACACTTCTCGATGATGAGCCCGCAAGTGTACGGGTCGTGCAAGTAATATAGTGGCTCTTTTTAAGAGCCGAATGTCGAACCCACAGGGTGGACTACGGGTTGAAACCTTTTCAAGTGTTAATTTAATAATTATAAAATTAATAATATAAAAACATTAAAACGTTACTATTAAAAAGAAAAAATTAAAAAAACAAATAAAATATTAAAAAAAACATCAATGGATTAAAAATACTGAAAAGGCTAATTTTTGACTGAGGCTAAACTAACATGTAGAGAAATTAAATATCGATATACATGGTTTATCTTTTCTCCGGTTGCTAGTCGGAACTTATGCCTATGGATAAAACTCTCGTATTTAACCCAACTTAAGAATCATGAACCTTCCACCTACATTTCTGTGATAAGAAGAAATTCAAGTTCTAGCCATACAAAACCGATTCACACTTGACTAATACGACTTTCAGGTATATTTCTATCCTGAAGGTAAATCAATTCCAATTTTCCCAAACCAAGAAAAGATCATATCCTATTAATTCACAACTTTCAAGTTTATTGCCTTCTCGGTGAAACCGGACTTTTTAGTTTACATTAACATTGGCCGGATATTAACGTAGTAAGAACAAGAATTAAATAGAACAACCATAGAAGAAGAGATAAAAAAAACCAGATAATCAATAATCACATTTCAATACAATAGTTCATAACCTCAGCAAGAAAGGGAATTAGCCACTCATTTATGGATTGAACATCATTAAATGAATGGAAATCATGCAAACAATTGAAAGGAAGAAGAAGGGATGAGAAAGCCCTAGGGAATTTTTCGTCCTCAAAGCTTTTTGTAAGCACGTTCTTGCTCCACCAAGTCGAATATTTAAAAATGAACCTAAGTGTGCTATTTATAATAGTAAAAATTTGTCCCGGAATAACAAGCAACGTGTCACGGGTGCAACATGAGCATTGCCTCATTGACACGGCCCAAACGGAGGCAATCTGGAAATCGCCCCGAAAATCGGCCAGCGGCACCTTGCCGCGTTGGCGCGTGGCACGGCTGGCAGGGCCTTGCGGTGCACAAGGTTGGTCGCGGAGCCACCCTGCCGTGGCACGTTGCCAATGCGGCAGGGGGCTGTCTTGGGCCTTTTTGCCTGCCGTGGCACGTTGCCGGCCCAGCGGAGTGGGCTGTTTTGGGCCTCCTCTTTAATCGCCGTTAGCGTGTTTATTCCGTCTCAAGCCTCTACTTCACCAACTCATGGATTAGCTTCTCAAAATCATCAAAAACCTACAAAACAGGCTAATCATGTTGGTTAGCACATATCTTCACTTTTATATAAAATCACATGAAAATATGTCAAATAGCTTAGACAACACGACTAATTTAAGTTGTAAAGCGTATCACGGGACCTATGTTATTTCCCGTGATCACAACCCCACACTTAAAGCCTTGTTCGTCCTCGAACAACCTTTTGCATATCATGCGTATGGAGAGTCCCACATAACTAATTTAGCAAGATAATTCAAGCTACGGCTATAATGATTAAACAGATACAAGTTAAAAATAGAACAATCTATGAAATACAACTATGTTAAGACTGCTTAACCTCAGAATCGACTCTCAATTTTAGCAAACTCATGTTAATCAACTGATTAAGAAATCTCACATGAATTTTATCCTTCATTAAACATGTGCCCTCACGGAAGGAGAGTTACCTAATTTCACATGCAAAAACACTTTTTATATCACAACATGTGTGGGTACATAAATAGAATTTCACTCACTCTCACAAAGAATTCACATGCACCATGTAATGACCTATAAGCTTGCCCTTAGTGTTGTACTCCACTAATTTGAGGATGTACGAATGTAAGATCAAGTAGGACTTTTAGGTTGTAATGTACTCAGGTGTAGGTAGGTACTATTGTGATCGATGTGAAGTGACTATCTTCCTAAGCGCTTTCAATACATCACGCCCTCATTGTGAACTTCCCTTCCCTTACTTCACCTTTTTATCCTTGGTAGTTCTCTTTTACTCTTTTGCTCCCCCATTTCTTTTAGGCACTTTTAGCTCATTAGTAAGGAGTTGTATAAATTATTTTTCATTCATTTGTTTTCTTACTCCTTACTAATAATCAACCATTTTTACCCAAGTGCACCTTTGACCTTTCTCACTTTTACAACTTCCACTTTTCCTTTCTTTAAATTCACTTCTCCTTTCCCTTTCCTCTTTCAGATTTTCTTCTTTAAGCGCTTAGGAGCTTTGTATCAAATTCAAGGTTAATGAAATAAAAATGGTTAAGCTTATGTTCGGCTATCAAAGAATAGGCTAAGGCTCAATGGGGCTGACTAGGATTAATATTTCAAGGTAGGTAAAGCGAGGGATGAAGTTTAGGTTCATTCAAAGAAATGCCTAAATCATCTCCTACAATTTTACATCCTTCATTTCGTTTTATAAACAGACCCGGGCAAGTTCTAGACAATCCATAATTGCACAGAATACTCAAAAACCTTACACTCATTGCACATGCTCAATTCAAGACACATTATTGAGACTCTTACTCCAGCTAATCACAAGAATTTAAAATTAAGCTTCAATCATATAGAGTCAAATTCAAGAGCCTAAGTGTCTCAAACAAAGTTATACATTTACATGCTTTAACACTAAACATACTTGCATCTTACAATTATATATAGCACATAATAACAATATCAAGCATCAATTAGCTATGAGTTTATAAAAAAAAACAAAAACCTATTGACTAATTTTCTCAAGGCGGTCGTCATCCATCCATCGTCGAGCTTAGTCCCTAACGATGACTAAAACATTATATACTGACAAATAAAAAATAACAAATAAAATAAAAGAAAAATTTTATTCTTCGGTTCAAAAGACCCCCGTCGGAAAAGAACCGAAAAGAAAAATCAACGGGTGATGAATTCATGCTTGACTCACAAAATTTTTTCAAATTTCTCAAAATATATATATATATATATATATATATATATATATTTATTTATTTTTCACGCAAGCATTATATTCACCAAAATTTTGTTAAGCACGGAGATTTTTGAAATTTCCATGAAATTTCCCTCACCCCCTTAAATCATGCTATGTCCTCATAGCATCAAGTTAGCATTTAAAAGGGTGAGAAATACTCCTGAGGCCTTTAGGCCTAGCGAACAACATGGTTTTCTTCAACTTGCACAAGTGGGTGTTTGACCCCACACTTTTTCTCTTCCATGTTTGTTAGCTTCCTCCTCCGCAATTACTCGGACTTCCCCTCCATACGTAGAACTTTCCACCAAAAACAACAAAAATGAAAAATAAATAAAATCAATAAAAATGCAAATTAAAATGGTACCTATGGTACCTTGGGTTGCACCTCCCAAGCGGCGCCTAATTTTACGTCGCGGCACGACGTATTACTTTCACCACTTTTTCCTCCACCTTGAGGATATGAATTTTACCCTAATTTCTTCTCTAATTTCCTCTTACTATCTCTTGGGGTGGTGGTGACAAATTGTAAGGACCAAGCAATAGATGTTGCCTTTGCATTTATTGGTCCTTGAGTAAGTGAAGTCATTATTTGTCTATTGAACTCGCAAATTTCGGAAGATATGGGCCTTGGTCCTCCTCTTGACATTTCTCCATAAGCTCGGAAGACTCTATTTCTATGTAGATCAACCAAACTCAATGTAGAAAAATGCTTGAGTGAGGTCCAATGCACCTTGATTAAGCGCAATGCAATTGACCTCCTTACTTGTATACCTCTCCTCAGCATCAACATCTATCTCTCAGGTATTTCCGGATGGTGTATGCTCTATCTCTTTTCCCTGAGCTTGAGTTTTCTACAAGTGAGCTCATCACGGGGACACTCAAGAGGAGTTCTAAATGCCGGGCTTCATGCGAAAATTCACCCTTGTCTTCCTCTTGTAATTCCTCTTGAATATTGCCACCACAAGCTTTGTCACTTGCAATTGATCACAAACGATAGCCATCATCTCAAGTGAATTTAGCGCTGCATCCTTTCTAGAGTCTCACGCATTCTCCTCTTCTGACTTATCAATGTTGCCATTACCTCCTTCATTGCTTACGATTTCTCAAGGAGTTGTTTCAGCATGTCTTCTAATCGGTCTTGGCGTCCCAAATCCTCATTTTCAGCATGCTGTATTCATCAAAAACAACGAAGGATCATATTTGGGGAATCGGGAAGGGAATATGCATTCGGACAACCATCCCAATGGAAATCTTGGCCACCACATATATTCCATGTGTTCTGATGTTGCCACCGGTGGTGTCCTCGAAACTCGAGAAAGGTTCGTCAAAATATGAGTATTCACCATTTAAACCATTTGTGTTCCACGATGTCATGTCAAGGAGTGTCAGAAAACAAACAAAAATATAAAAAATAAAATAAAATAAATAAAATTAAAAACCACGTTGTCAGCGCTTATATAGAATTCGTTAGCTAACACTTAGAAAAAAATTTACCAATTGCCGAGTCCCGGCAACGGCGCCAAAAACTGATGAGCCCGCAAGTGTACGGGTCGTGCAAGTAATATAGTGGCTCTTTTTAAGAACGGAATGTCGAACCCACAAGAATTTGTGACTACGGGGTGAAACCTTTCAAGTGTTAATTTACTAAAGCTATGATAGTGAAGACAACGTTAATAGAAAGAGTGTTTATATTTTGGAAACTAATTTTATACTAAAATTAAAATATTTATACGGTTAATTACGAACTATGAATGTGAGCATGCTGAGCTACAAAGAACATGTAAACAAACTAATTATCGATATACATGATTTATCTTTTCTCCGGTTGCTAGTCGGAACTTATGCCTATGGATTAAGTATTTAACCCAACTTAAGAATCATGAACCTTCCACCTACATTTACGTGATAAGAAGAAATTCAAGTTCTAGCCATACAAAACCGATTCCACACTTGACTAATACGACTTTCAGGTACATATTTCTATCTGAAGGTAAATCAATTTCCAATTTTCCCAAACAAAGAACAGATCATATCCTATTAATTCACAACTTTCCAGTTTCTTGCCCTCTCGGGTGAAACCGGACTTTTTGGATTTACATTAACATTGGCCGGAGATATTAACGTAGTAAGAACAAGAATTAAATAGAACAACACAGAAAAGAGATAAAAAAAACCGGATAATCAATAATCACATTTCAATACAATAGTTCATAGCCTCAGCAAGAAGGGAATTAGCCACTCATTTGTGGATTGAACATCATTAAATGAATGAAAATCATGCAAACAATTGAAAGGAAGAAGAAGAAAGGGATAGAAAACCTAAGAATTTTCGTCCTCAAAAGTGCACAGCAACCCTGCGTTCTTGCTCCACCAAGAGTCGAATATTTAAAAATGAACCTAAGTGTGCTATTTATAATAGTAAAATTTGTCCCGGAATAACGTACTTGTGTGCGGGTGCCAGCGCGGAGCATTGCCTCAGTGTTCACGGCCACGTGAGCAATACGGAAATCGCCCGAAAATCGGCCCAAATGACACCTTGCCGCGTTAGCAGCGTTGCACCACGCTGCTGGGGCATTCACCACAAAGGTTGGTCGCGGAGCCACCCTGCCCGTGGCACGTTGCCATCTTGCGGCCAGGGCTGTCTTGGGCAGGCTGCGTGGCACGTTGCCGACGCGAGGTGAGACATTTTAGAACCTCCTCTTGTCGCCGTTTGCGTGTTTATTCCGTCTCCAAGCCTCTACTTCACCAACTCATGGATTAGCTTCTCAAAAATCATCAAAAACCTACAAAACAAAGGCTAATCATGTTGGTTAGCATATCTTCACTTTATAAAATCACATGAAAATGTATCAAATAGCTTAGACAACACGACTAATTTAAGTTTGTAAGTATCATGGGACCTATATTATTTTCCGTGATCACTCGGTCCTCCATGATACTAACATAGTATATCTATACTAGCATGGTATCATTAAGTGCACTTCAATCCATCGGTAGAGGCACTTCTCGATGCAGCTATGATACCCATATGGTATATATCATATGCGGCAGGTATCATAAATTTACATAATTTTGATATTTTAATTTTTATATCAATTTTAGTAAGTTAATTTTTACAAAAATAGAGTCATATTTTAGATATAAGTTTCGATTTTCATAAATTCTTTATCAATTTATATTTTAATAAATAAAAAGGAGTGGTATTTAATTTTTTAATTACTTTTTGTTGTAGTCTACCTATATTTTTTATTTTTATTCAACTATAGAATAGTTAGTTAATTTTCTTATTTTTGTTATTGTATTTTATTTTTTAAAAGACAAAATATAGAAAGGGACAAAAAAATATTAAAAGATAAGCTAACTAAAAAGTAAAAAAGAATTGAGATAAAAAAACTAAAAAAATAAATAAAATAAAATAAGGAACAAATTATAAAAATTTTATAAATAATTTTCTAATAAAGGATAAAAATAATAAATAAAAAAGATAAAGAAACAAATGAAAGGACAAAGGCAATAAATGCAAGGACAAAAAAAAAGAGAAAATGAGCACTCCAACGTGCAAAGTAGCAGGTATTTCGGGTAAATATTTTGCCCCAAATTGTTATTAATGAAATTAGTATAAAAATAGGCAAATCAGGGTAATTAGTTTTACTTTTATTAAATTTATTTGTGTTATATTCCTTTCCTTAATGTGTTCAATATGAAGCCCAAGCTATAAACTATTGAATATCTTTTTCTCATATGATTTAAATTTCTCTTTCAATACTTAATATTAGATACTTAATTTTTGCGATTCAACTTAATTAATTTCTTTCTGCTCGTGTGACCTAAATCTCTTATCTTTGTTTAACTTTATTATGCTATTGTAAATAGTAGGATGAATCTTTATTCTTGTCATTCTTCATGTTTCCTTGATTTATTACCTTTTAAACAAAAAATGTTTGAGAGCTTTTGTCAAACTACTACAAAAGCATGCATGGTATTATGTTCTAACTTCTGCTTGTGATTCTTATATGAACCTTTTAAAGAAAATATCAAAATTAATCATATAGATATCAAGGAAATCGAGATGATGAGATGGTTTTGAAGAATCTAATTTTGATTATACAAAATTAAATGACTAAAAAGTTAATATAATATAAATTTTATAAAATAACTGGTCAAACTGTTTCATTGACACACCTACAGATTTACCTTCATAACTATCATGACCCAAAATGGGCGGGTTGTGCGGGCACCTACTCGACTCTATTCGATAGGAGAACCCCTTCTTTCCCAAGAAAACACGCGGAACATTAAAAACAAAATCCTTTCTTTATTTCCACTCGTTCTTACAACTTGACTACAATAAACATAAAATAAAAAAATTTAATATCTAGTATGAAGCGGTACAAGAGCACTACGGAATAATCAACAATTAAAAGACACAACCGCAACGCGGAAGAATGCGAAGTTGTCACTGAGATAATTGCCACTCCAAGGCAACGAACTTCAACTCCATCACGACCTACACCAAAGAGGCATAGCAAGAGTGATATCGGTACACACGGGTAGTGGTAGGCATCATCGGCCAGGCTACGGTTAGTTCGCATAACAACCAAAATAATTAATATGCATCAACAATAAATGAAAATAATTCACTCCTCTACATTAATAAAACCCACTACTTTTATTGGCTATATTATCGTTTCCTAATATAATTACAGTGCAACCAACTATCTTGCTTTCTGTGCCTCATTCAACCTATCAATCTATCTCTTCACTTCCGTTGCGGCGCATGTAAGGCCTCTGGTCCCGCTGCCGTAGCGAATTGTCCCTTGCAGCGATGCCCACTAAACAGTAGCCCCATAAACTCAACCAACATTATTTCCTATCACATCTTTCTTTTATTCGTGATGCCCCAGCCAGAAACTGTACCTAACGCTTATCCATATAATAACTCACTCACAAATTTCTAACATAATATAACTTATAAGATTTTTCATTTTTTAGAGTTGAATTTTTTATTCATTATATAAAATTAAATAAAAAAACATTAAATTAAAATTTAATTATTAATGTTTTTATTATATATATATAACATCAATTACCTCAAGGATTAATCAAACATACATCATTATGTCATGCAGGGATCCAACACCTGAAAATTTGCACACACACATGCACATCATCTTCATTTCAATTATTGTACCACCTCATGCCTATACCACGCTCTCATCTCGGACTCATCTCACAATGTGTATCATTTGTATCACACAAGTATATCGTCACCTCCTTGATTGTTATCATCATGCATGTATGTGGCAGGCCTTATAAGCCAATGCGAACTCCAATCATATCATCGGTAATGTGTCGGGCACATGCCTCCGTCACATTACTATACACATATGCCAAAGGATATTATCCTTTCTCTTCGATCATGACCTGCAGGGGACTTTAGAAATCTATGTATATACACCCAACTATATGAGTTTATCATACTGTGCAGTATTACTCACTTCGTACATCAATTTGCATGGTAATTTAACCCATACCTGTCAATGCACTCTCTCTCATAAACCTCATCGGGATTCTCACCTCGGGTAAGAGCCTCTCATATCTATAGACCTCCTTCAGGTCTGAGTCACACTGAACCCAATCGTACCCAGTGCCCCTCTCACGACCTGATGGCCTTACATCTCTCATTAGTATTACAAACCCTTCTTACCATATTATCGACATCTCGGTTCCTTACTCCCTTGAAATGCTCATCACAACATCGTACTCACCGATTCATTCACATAAAATATAGGTAGAAACACTTACAATTTGGTAACCATAATCAATACACATTTAAAATTAATATCACATCATTCACAACATCATTGTGACCTTTGTACATATAGTGAGACTTCCCTACCATAAACTTAAAATCACATACACACTTTCTACTTTCCCTTTTATACCCTAAGCGGTTGGTATTGATTATATCCTGCATAGCATGGAGAATTATGACCTGGCCCGCTCAGTAGGTGGGCTCATTTGCGGTGATATTTACGCGGTGATATCTCTGTTGTGCGATGCTTGTATTAGTGATACTCGAGCCAGTCTTCTTCCAATCTTTTTCCACAGATTCTTTCATCAAGATTTTCATAATTCACCATTTTTAGTCCCTCGGTCAGGACAACACGGCACTTTCGGGTCTCATATGACAAGACATTGAATAATTCACCCGGTTTCACCAATATTATCATGTAAACAAGATTTCACATAAGAGCAACATCTTAAATAAATCAAATAACATCATAACAAGAAAATTCACCAAAGATGCTATTATCTAAGGATAAGGCATCACTAGCAACAACTAATAACAATTATTTCCATGCATTCCATCATATCAATCTACGGTATCCTACTCGTGATTTTCAATACATTCTCGTGTTTTCCTAGACCACTCAATCACGTAATAAATAGAGTTCTCTTATTCGTTTTAACTAATAAGTCAATTCTATAAAAGGGAGTATTCACACAATTCTTAGCCTCATAATCGTATTCAATTAGTGACCTATACGAGGCTTACATGCTCACACGAATCCACCCTATCCTCCTCGCAGAAGCCACTAAATTATATTTTCATTCCTCTTTACGATTTCTCACATATGAGACAACACAACTCACATTCCACCTCTTTTATTCTTATGGTTAATTCAAGACTATATGCGAAACACATTAATCACATGCATGTATATGTTTAGCTAATTGTAGTCTATCATACAAGTGCTTAAGTCATAGCCTATCTGGGCGCCAAGCCTTCGTTGAGTCGAATTCCCAATCGTCTTTCACCTCCATCATTGAGTTCTTGCGACCTCTCTAGCTAGGGACTATAATTCTCTCCTTCTAGCTTTTTCTTGTTCCCCAAAAAGTCTATTCCTATTTTTGGGCTTTTTATTAAATCCTTACCCAGGACTAGGTCTTTAAATCAATTTAGGACGAATTCCGCACTCTCTGTAGCGTTCGTCATAAACTGACCCGGGGGCCACTTCGGCGGGCTATCGGCCGTTGTGAGGTAGTCACGCTTGAGAGCCTACTTTACCTCGGTCTTTTCGGGAGCGTATTTTACTAAGCTATTTAGTCCCGGTGTCACCTTAATACAAAATTCAAAATTTGTTTTCCCTCGAGTTTCGGAAGGGTGGTTTCTGCGAGCAAACGGATTGTTACAATAACATTTAGGATAAATACATAAACAACCTCCTAAAATTTGGCACCAATTTCACTTTAATACTGCGAAGGAGGCTTGTTTATATTAAAAACACTAAAACTTCGGATCAATTTATACCTAATATATTAAAAACCTCATGAATAACCGGTAATAATAATGCGTTGAAGTTTACTCACATTGACATGGAAAAAATAAATAAATGAAAAAATAATGTGGCTTTTGAGAAAAAAAGATTGTTAATAAAATGTGTGCTTTAGAGCCCTAGTGCCTCCCTTCGACGCCATGGACATTACCATCGCCCCCTCAGAAATAGCTCCCTTATCACTATATTCAAAATGTTTCCACATCCGATCCACCATTCCTTAAAAAAATTTACTTTGCAATATACACTTAGAAGTGGTTTTTAAAATTTTAAAGAAATCCTCCTTCAATAAATAATGCTACGGAAGATTCATTTGAAGAACCCATCGGAAAGGAGTATTCATAAGAAAAGCTTTGAAAAAGTATAAGGAATTCATATTTTATTCTTTGGTTATGTCCATAAAATACATAAAACTCAAAACTTGTATCAACATAACTATGAAAGTGTTATCATCCAAAATCATTTAAGCTCGTGATGACACCTATATACCCAATCAATGACTAAATCAATTCTTATTTTAATTTTGTTTTAAATTTTTAGAAACAATAATAAGGCATGAAATTTAGTCAAAATCATGATAATGTAGACGAAATATCTCAAGTGCAAAAAATACATCAAAATCAACACAAAAATGGCTACATGAGTCAAAGAGCTTTTGAATAATACATAAATTTGATATGACAATTAAATTGTCTCAGAGGAAATAGACAGAAATGTAAAAGCAAAAATGAAATTCAATATTGTAGATTAACCAAGCTGACTCACCTTGAATCTCTCAATCAACAATCTCTAAACACACAACCACGAGATCCACTAGTATCGATTATTAGGACCTGCAAAAAAATACAACAAACATAGCATAATTACAAAAAAATGTCACTCAATAAATATCATCAATAGATCTAACAAGATAGTAGCAAGAATTGAACTTAAATAACTTGCTTAATATTGAATAATCTATATGATATCAACAAATAAAGGAAATCTATTGTGTATTTAACGAACCTAGTCAACCTAGGTATTAAGCACAAATACAACATATGAAGTGATAATGTAAAATAATAGTAAATGGATCAAGGATGTAAGATTATATCTATATCATAATTCAATACAATATTTTCAACATAAGCACTGCTTTGCATCGACTAGGGGTTTCGGGAGTAGTGACTCATTGGGTACAATCGGCGTTATCCACACATCACATGAACAAACTTCACGTGCATATTATATAATCATTATGGACAAACTCTACATGCATATCATATAGTCGGCACATAGACAAACTCCACATCGTCTTATAATAAAAACAAGTAGAATCTCGTATGTAAGGTGTTAAATGAGCGAGTTGGGATAAAATTGAATAAGTTAAAATGATCTGAGTTAATGGTGGGCAAATTAGCCCAAAATCTGCATGGGCTAAAATAGGCTAAAAATGTATTCGATCATGACTCACCCAATTTGAAACAATTATATTTAAATAGTCCATCTTCCCTCTACTCCACTCTTTATTTAAGTCCACCTCTTCCCTACTCCCGATCCTAAATCGAAATTCAATCTTGACTCAAGACGGAGGCTCCAGCCCTCATCCTCGGCGAGAGTTAAGACATAATCCTTAACATCGTCAAAATACACTCTTCATTGCGAGAGAGTGTAAACGGTCATTGTATCAAAATAAATATCCCAATGGATGTTGGGGTCGAATCCCACAGAGACTACCAAATGATATGTGCAAGTGTTGTTTGAAAAATTGAAATTAGTTAAAAGCACAACTCAAGAAATAACAAAGCAATAAACATTTTGGGAGACTTGATATTAACAATATGGTATAGATTCTAACTCGGCTAAGTGGAATAGCAAATTAACCAAAGTTGTCGACAATAATGAGAAAGGACTAGAGGTGTGGTGTTGATGATGTATTGATTGAGCAAGGCTATGCCGAGGATCATGTCATTAGTTTAAGTGTGTAAACAACCTTAGGCGAATTGGGCATTCTATATTTTTCAACCTCCATAAATGCCTCTTGCTGAGTTCTTTCGAACCACTAGACACAATTAAATCAACCCAATTGAGTTTGGATTAATAGTTGCACTAATCTCTAGCTATTAGCTATTAATTAGGAATGAGAATGTGGGTTTGGCTATGTCTAGCCCTAACTCACAATATCCCATCCATTTCCATCATTAAATTATCTCCCAATACTCAATTCTTCTCTTTCAAGTAAAAATCAAGCAAGAAAAGTAGACCCACATCTGCAACTATGGATCTTCAATTATAAATTGGAAAGAAGACTTAGCAGATTTACACTAATTAAATAATATTGAGATGAACCTACCAATACCTAATCTAATTAAGCACTCATCACCATACACCTCTAGTTAATGAATTAGCTACTCATGGCTAAGAAATTAAAAAGCATATTTAACGTTAAATTTATTGATTTCAATAATAAGAGTAGCAAAATCAAATTTAGCAATAAGTCTTCAACAATGGTGGTACCTTGCTATAAAGGAAGAAGAAGAAAAATAAAAACAATCTTTTACAATTTCCACCAATAGAATTCTCCTTTCTTTTCTACAAAGAATGTTCCCCAAAAAGCTAAAAGTTAAGATATCCTTAGGTACATAGTACTTCTCTCTAGAATATATCCAAAGTAGGGTACCCGGGACTCTCTTTTCAGTGTTGGGTACATGTGCCCCTGCTCAAGCGTTCTGGAACTTGCGAGAGTACTGACGGTTCAGCAGTTACATTCTATGAACCGCCGGCTAAAATTGCATGCTCCTTCAGTGATTTCCAATGTCCTTCGATGGTTCCTTCGGTGGTCGCCGGCCTCCAACCATGCTCGCCGATTTCTTTCTCTTTGATCCAGCACTTTGAGGTGTCGGTGGCGAGTTAACCGGCAGTCACTGATAGATGTCTGGGACACCAGTTGCTTTTAGTTCCCCAAGGCAATGATTTTGTGTTTGGCCGGCGTTTCACCGGTCTTGCGATGAAACATCAATTTTCACACGATTTAGTCTTTTCATTCCACTTCTTGCTCTTTTTCTAATCAAATAATCTCACAACCAAAAAAAGCCAAAAGGGCATAAAATTCATCAAAATAACTCCGAAAGGCGAGCTAAAATTCATGCTTAAGAGCCAATGAGTTGGTAAATTACCAGCGCTCATCAAACCACCAAACTTGAACCATTGCTTGTCACTTAAGTAATGTAGTTCTTGCTCGGTTGAAAAATATGCCCTCCACACAAGTTTATACATCATGACCACTTGATTCATGACAACCCAAAGATGCTCACCAACTCACCGAAAAAGAGAAACAAATTCCCCCAAAAACAAGAAAAATGGAAAATTTTCAAGCCAGCACCATTCAAAAACATGATTCACTAGAGCTTTTATTTTGCAAAATGAGGGCATAGCTAATCCACGAAGTATACATAGAATCTCAATTCACAATCATTACACATTCAAAGCTTGCCTTAGATCTTGTACTTCTCATGTCCTATGCACACATTTACACATTTTCCTTAGGAATAGGGGCAGGATACATGTTTAGCTTTAGTGCCTAATGCCTCCCTAATGCATTTACAAAAGCCGGTAATCTCCCAATATCTCATTTAGGTCCACTCCACCTTATTTCTCCTTGTCCATCATCTTCATCTTTTGTGTAACACGAGCCACCCTTATAGCATCTATAGTTTCACATTTTAGCCTCACTATGCAGAGATAGCACCCATTAACTATTTTTCCTCTTTGATGATTCGAGGTTTTTCACTCTCATTGAGTCACTCATCTCATCACAATTTTGGTGCTATCTCAATCGAAGGCTTCTCATTTTCCCCTACTCTTGCTAACCCCCAAGCATAGGCTTCTGCCTCATTTCACATTCATTCCCTTCTTGTTCCTCATTTCTTGGGCTTCAAACCCCTTTTTTCATTACTTCATCATTATCAATTAGGGAGGATGGACTCGAAGAGACGGATTAAAAATGGTCTTTAGGCTTGTAATGTATTTTCAAAAGAGGTCCAAGGTTCAAACGTTGGCTATCAGCGGTTAATGTTTGAGTGGTCATTTTGGGTGAAGTGAATTAACAAAAGAAGGCCTAAGATCATGTTTTAAGTGCCGCTACATCTAAGTTTCACCTTGAGTCACACTTAGGAAAAGTTCTAGACAAGAAGCTATGCTGATATTCACAAAACTCCTTACCACTGAGGCATCACACCTAAAGAGTCCACAAAAGTCATTATCCATACAAGATCTTGATTTAAGACATTAGAACATGAAAATTCATAAGTCAAATGAGGAATCTATAAGGTATAAAAAAGGGTGTTACATTCTCATTTCAAACACCTATTCATCCTTTCTCATTTTCATGCCACATTTCAAAATTTCATTTAAAATTTTTTTCTGGTGGTACCTCTCAAAACGGCTCCCACAAGATTCAAAAATGACATGGAATTTTTCCTTAAGAGAGTCGCCTCACAATCTATCATCAGGAAGTGCCAACCTGGTTCCCTTAAAAAGAAAATAAAAAATAAATACTCTTCGGGGGAAGGAATCGTGGTTTGAAGAAAACCCTTGAGTTTTGATTACTATTCTATTATTTATACGGGAGAACATAACAAAAGACTTGGGACATAAAGAGAAGTATTTATTAATTCAAAACAAGGACCCACTTTTCATCACTAGCACACTAAGATCTAAAAACTCATCCATTTCATTCATTCATTCATTCAAAATTCTATTGGACAACTAGCCCGACAAGGCAATCATCAACAACACTAAACAAAAGCTTGACAAGAGGCTCACAATTCTTCATCAAAACTAAAAACATAAGCCCGACAAAGGCTTCACCACACCATCACAAAAGAAACACAAATTCCCCCCACCCCACCCCCGAAACTCATCCCGCCCCAAACTTAAAGAGTACATTTCCCCGGTGCATGCATGCAAAATAAAGGTGCTAGAGACTCTCTAAGTGGGTCATTCTTCATCATTAGCATTAGAAACCATCTTCTATCTGTTGTGCCATCAAAGCCCGCCTCTCCTAGATCATCGGTGTCATCCTCTAAGCCCTCAAACGGATCATCAATAGGACCTTGAATTGTGGAAGGGCTTGACCATTACTGCATTAAGAGCGCTCATATCGGACACCTCCATAGATGTCCAACTTTTCACTCCCTCACCTCGGTTCGGAGAAGTGACAGCCCCCTCCACCATCCACCCATTTGCACAAAGTTGTAAGGCTCTCGTACATAGATTTCAGCTCCTTTTTTACTATTTGAGCGTTGAGTGTAGGAGGCTCCTAGCCAGCTTTTGGAGTTGGCTCTCATGAGTTGGTCATTTCCATGAGTTTGTGGAACCACTCGGTTGGGAGGATGTTGGAGGGGGTGTTTTGTGTGCACGACATGAAGGCAGCTGCGCCTATACAAGGGACGATCGATAACGGTTGAAAATAGGTTTGACTTAGTGGATTGCGTATTGACCTTCCAAACATCACCGCCCAATTCACGGACAGGTAATGGCACACTTTCACCAACCCTCTCCCAGGACTACTATCCTGGCAGTACAGGGGTTACACGCCGTGCCGGGGCAAGGAAGGCAACATGAACCATAAAGGAAAATTCGATGAGTTTCCCTGCCTACCATCAGTCATGGCATGAGGGGTGGAGGTGGACTGCTTTGACGGCTATCAACTATTTGTTGCAGGAAGATGGAAGTCGAAGCCTTTGTCTCGAGTACATGGCGAGTTGTGAGCATAAACAACCAGTTCCACTTGGATAGCCCCTACCATTGCGGTTGACACTCCTCTATGGGCTTCCATGGGTGGAAAAATTTCTCGCCATGATCTGAAGTTTGAGGCCAAGTTATGGATGAATTTCATCACGTAGCCATATCATTCCCTCTAAGTTGAATAGCGGGTCGGCTTAGAAGATAACAATTCTCATAGCACGCATCTTGTCAGGAGTGCTTACACATTAACTTTGGGAGATTTTTGGTCCCACAAATAAAACGAGCAAGACAAACCCAGCACCTCCATGCCATATGTTGTCCTCATTTCTCAGTTGTGTTTGTAAGTGGGAGTGTCATTTTTCCTGATGATATTAACCATGTCCCTACCTCGGGAGTGATCACCTTAGACGGGAAAATAGATGTAGAGGAACCCCTGCAGTTGAGAGAAAGCAAATTCAAGCTTTTAGGTTAGCAGAGGGATCGCTATTCCATGGGTCAGGTAGTCTCCACAAGCCCCATATTTGAACGTGTCTCACCAAAAAGAAAAGCTATGGGCCAAACCTCACAGTGGCACACCTCTTAGGGGAGCATTATAATGGCCTCCCTAGAATTTGTGGGTGTTTTGGGGGCCTTGGCTTTACCCTTGCCTTTGGTGGTTGATGAGGCTGGGGCCTTGCCCTTGCAGTGTTCCTAGATGAAGACATGATCTGCAAACATGACGTCAGTAATAACAACACATTGAAATGAAATAACTACACTACTCTAAAATTGAGATTAGAAGCAAAGATGAAAAATTATCATTTAAAGAGCTAGCAGCACCGAGCCGCGGAGTTGTAATCCTTGAACCGCCGGTGAAAAATGGTAAAGCTGAGTTTAGTATATTTTCTACCATCCTTTTGTCAGTCCGTCCCAGGTGAATTGCCGACAACGGGGTTCAAGCGGTGGCTAGCGACCAGCGTAGCTTGGGCCGCGCTTTATCGGTGTTTCGCCAGACAACCGGCGATTATCACTGATTGTCATCGTCCCCAATATCTTCCCATGAATTTTAATGCCACCATTTAACATACATGTACTCTCATCACATCAAAGCACTATCTTTACCCATAAAAGCCAAAAAGTGACGATTTACCCTTAAGAATGATGTCACTCAATCTATCATAGGGAAAAACATGTCTTTTTAATCCCTTCAGGGATACTCAGACTTCACCCCATTGAATTCTATAAAATAAATTAGCAACTACTCCCACACCTATTTCAGCAACAAGCATCTATCCTCCCTGAAATTTCATATAACTACAAATAGAGCAGTCATGAAAATATTGGGGGAATGGTGAAGATAAGGAAGGGAATGTATGTCATAATCAAATGAATATGCAACTAAGTGCCATTGAAAAAAACAAAGAATTAGAAATTTAGAGGTAAATTACTGCTTTTGAAATGTTCAACAATAAGCCTGAGTTGTGAAGCTTAGATATGCTCAACAATGAAACTCTTAAAATATTTTGTAGAAGGAATTAGGGTTTTCAGACAGCTTTTTAGAAAGAGTGTAGAGATTTTCATAAATGAAGTAAGTAAAGAAGTATAGTTGGCGTGGGAAGGTTGAGTGTTAATGGTGAGTTAATTATACGGGGTGGAAAAGAGGGAGTTGTGGGAATATAGAAAGGTGGGGTGTTGGAAGAATAAAAAGGTGTGTGGGAAAGTAGTAAAAAGAAGAAAAAGGAAAGTCTAAGGGGTAGTATTTTCAGATTAGGGCGACTCTAGCCAATTTTTGGGTCAGTGAGTCCACCTTTGTTAAGATTTCTAAGTACAACTGTTGTACCGGCACTACACCGACGATCACCGTTTCGAACCGGCGATTCGCCACCTTATCTTTTTTTGCATGAATTCATACCAGGTTAAGCTGTCTTGCAATTGGTGATTGACCCGAGTTCAGAACTAGGTTCGACTTTTCTTAGGTGGATCGCTTCTTGGGAACCCATTTCTCGGGTATGTGAGTAGCACCGGTGATTCAACGGTAGTACGCACTTTTGAAATGGCGGTCCACCGGCTCATCTTCTGGTCTAAAAGTCGTGTTCCAAGTTTCCTACTTGCATGCTTAGAACCTTGGTCGTACACTGGATCGATGATTTCTTAGGTCTAGTGTGTTGTCTTCCTTGTTTTGTCTGCTTCCTCTCCTTGCCTCTCACCTCACTAGTCCTACAAAATCAAAAAACAAAAAGGATATGAAAATATTCAAAATAAGTTACTTAGGTTTACCTCCAGAAGCGCCTTAGTTAACATACGTGACGACGTATTACTTAATTAGCATTTATTCTTGAAGGCTCATCCTCCGACTCAACCTCCTTCATCTCCACTCCAATATACTTGCTCTCCTCATGCAATACTTCAATCACTTTGCATTCATCTAAAGATTTAGAAGCTTGACACACCTTAAATTGACCTCTTCACTTCCAACTCGAAATTTGAGCTCACCTAGCTCCATATACCAAAGATCAGCTTTGTGGAGAGCAATGGTATCTCGGAAGTGTGTCACTTCTAAGTCCGTTTCACAATCAAGAACCACGAAATCCAGCTAGTAGAATGAATTTATCCGCCCTCCCACCAATACATCCTCTAGCACACACCCATGGGTTTCTTTATGGAGTGATGCATATTAACATCCTCATTGATGTGGGTTTGGTGTACCCAAGCCACAATTTCTTGAAAATGATAAGGGGCATTAGATTTATACTTGCGCCAGGTATAAGGGCTTTCTTAAACACACATAACCCGATAGTGCAAGAAATCGTGAAAGCTCCTGGATCTTCTCGCTTAGGTGAAAGATTGCTCATCATCATCACTCTGATTATGTGTTGTCTCGGTGCCACGTTTACCACCTTATTCTTTTCAATAGCTCCTTCATGAATTTGCATATCCGAGAATTTGAAGTAGGGCGTCCACTAACGGTATATTAATGGACAATTTACTAAATATGTCAATAAATTTACTGAATAGATCATCCTTCATTTTCTTAGCTAACCATTATGGATAAGGGGGTGGAGCTCTTGATTCTTGTTCCTTATCATTTGAGGCCTTCATGCCTGCTTTTTCTTCATCAACATTTAAGGGAACTTCATCGGCCTCTTTCTCTCGCCTTCTTTTTCCACATTTTCAACACCTCATGGTGCTTTTGGAAGCTTCAGATTCATTTTCATCTATTGCTTTAGGAGCGAAAACCCCCTTAGGCTTCACACCTACATCTCCAACCATCTTACCACTCCTGTTGATGATAGCCATGCAGTGTTTGTCTTTCTTCGGGTTTGGCATTGTATCACTTGGGAGTGTTCCTTTCATTCACTTGGGTTTATTTGAGAGGATAAGTGATTCATTTGAGCTTCCATATGTAGTGAAGAGGTTTGAATAGGAACTCTGAGTTTGAGAGAAGTTAGACACCTCCCCTTTCAATTCTTTGACCCGTTGTTGGTTGATTCCAACTTTCTTGAGCACTTTCGTGCTAACATCTCCTCAATTTTTGAGTTACCCTTATCACTTACACCTGGTTGATTTTGGGCATTTTCAACTTTAGGAGAGGGGATATATGGGTTTGAACTTCGATGATAACGGTCTCCCTCTCAATTTTTGTCTCCTAGTGCCCTATCTTTCATTTCTATTAGGCCATCCCAGCAGTAGCCCAGCGATTTTGTCCAACCTTGATTCTCTTTCCCTGGGCTCCAAAAGGGTCTTGATTAGTCTCTTGAAACTCGAGTCAGGAACCCCCATCTGATTTGCCACATATTGGCACTCCTCATCGCTTCTCAGTAGTTATGAATTCATGGGGAACGCTTCCTTAGTTAATTGCACATCAACTTGATAACAACTTAAATTTTCAACATTGTTACGTGTTTCATTCTTTAAAAACCCCCCATTAGGAGATAATCCAGACTACAAGTCTAAATACAAGCATTATTCTATCTCGACCATATTCCCTATGGAATCGACCTTTGTTGGGTTGTTTATTGACAATGTCCGCGTCATACTTTCTCAGAAGTGTGAAGGAGCTATCAAAAAGTGACGTTGTTGCCGGGGAATACGACTTAGAATAGGCAGTATTGTGTTTAACTTTTAGTTGTTATTTCCTAGTTTACGTTTTCTTTATTTTTTGTTTATTCAAGTTACGGTGAGGAAACCCTAGCCTCTATAAGCACCAAGATGAAGGATGTAAGGTTTGCTAGTACATACGATGGCACAAGCGAGTCTTTGAGATATTGAAAGTTGTCTAATGAATCATGATGAGGATGATTCGAGTTTCTTGATGAAGTTTGAGTAGTCAAGAGACTTGTATCGTGCCGCGATGTTAAATCAGGCGCTTCTTGAGGCCAACCCATAAGGTGGTTTTGATGAAGTACGAGTAACCAAACCACTTGCATCGTGCCGCGACATTAAATCGGGCGCTTCTTGGGAGGCAACCCAAAGTATGCTTGACTTATATTGTCCGGTGTGCGGGTGAAACAAAATTGGTGGATGTAAAATGGCGAGAACGAGGACTATACTACGAGCCTCGGTACAAGCCCAGTAAGATGATTGTACGATTCGTAGTAGAAAAACAAAGTTGGTCTAGTGCATGAGTTCATGTTATGGTTGGTCATTATGAACCATAACTTCATGGTACGAGGCATAGTACCTTTGTAATGATGAATGAGTAATGAGTACGGATTATACTACCTTGGTACGACTCGTACTACAAACTCTAGGTCCCCAGGTAAGTTCCCACAGTCTTATGCTACGAGTCCAAAGGAAGAGTCGTAGATACGAGCTCCGACTCATTGTATGATTCGTGATGGGCATTTAAATAAAATAACTCACGTGACTCGACTGACCGGATTGTTTTAATCCACCCAAACCTATTTAAATCAAATTTTCGGACCTAAATTTCCCACCCCACTCACAAAAACAACCCATGATCATCTCCCCTTAATCCTCAATAATCCATAACTCACGCAATATCCCATTTGAGCTTGAATTTGTTCGAATAAATTGCACAAGCTAATTGACTACTTACAGCCCTAACCCAAAGAGTAAAGATTGGTTCAGAAGAATTTGATCATAGGAAGTAAGTGATAAAACTCTAGATGTTAATTTCTTGCTATCATTGTTAGCCAAATTTGTACTGTGATTCCTCCACTCATGAATTACAGGAAGAGGAATGTGATCGGAGGCTAAACACAAGTACTATCGATGGGTTTAGGAGTTAAAATTGCTCAAGGACTTAAATAGATGTTCAAGGTGTGAGTTAATGGGTAAAGTGCATGATGAGGATTGAGTGGGTAGTTAAAAATAGTGTATTATGAGTCAATGGGGTGGGAGTTCTAAGTACCCATCTCAAAAATATGATTTACTTGCATGAAATGAGCATGCTTAAGGTGAGGACAGAGGCTTCCCGACCTTCCTATGATCGTCGTCTTGCTCTACGAATCACTTAAGAGGATTTTTTGGGACAGTCCAAGATGGTTTAAGTGGAAACTCATGAGTACGGACAGTTGCGACCGTGTGTCTCCTCTGAAGTCGTACCTATTGATCGTTCCATGAGGCGAGAGAGGTTAAGTTCAAAGCGAGATCGACCCTTAGTATGACTCGTAAGAATCAACTATGATCCATAACACGAGTCATGCATAAACACGGAAGAAACAAATGTCCTGGCATATCTCCTAAGACTAATGGTACGAACCATACCAACATGGTACGAGTCGTACCAGCCAAGTCATGACGGTGCGATGAGATACTACGAATCTTAGTACTGATCAGTACCTTAGGTACAACTCATTACTGATGACTCATGGTAAGATACTAAATAGTTTTCTTGCTTCCTTTCTGAGATCACACATACTAACTTTTCCTCCTGAGTCTGATGACAATGAAGGAGAGAAACCACGAAGGCCCGGGACAAGGAGCTTAGAGGTGAGATTCTTTGCCTGAGAGGGCTGAGATAAGGCCTCCGCATCTAAGCAAAGAAGGGCTCCCTAATTGGTTTGGTGGAGGAATACCAATTGAACACGGATGATATCGACGAACCATGTTCCACCTAGGGCACGAGGCCAAAATTAGGCCAAAGCTGTATTTTACCGCTAGCTCTCCAGGTCTAAGGAGGGAGCCGAGGAGCAGCCTCGAGAGACTAGCGATGGCTCCAATGCTGATGAAGGGTCGTGAGGCCCAAATATGGAAATGGAGCGGATGAGGCTAGGTTTGAGGAGGCCCAAGATGTTGGATGATCATACTCTACCTCCGAGAGAGTTAGACCATGAGGTGGCATATGCACAGTACTGAGGGAAATCTATGAGCGGGGTCTAGCTCACCTCCAAGTAGCACTACAGGTGGAGTATTCGAGGAGGAGCTGCATATCTAAGTGCACTAAATGAGGTTGAGGAGATAAGCGGATCTTTAGTTTCTATGGGTTTGATTGGATGGCTAGAACTCCTTACGCTACGGTGTTGAATTAGTCGGGAGTTCTATGCCAATTGGCAACGATAAAGCAAAAAGCAAAGGCTGGGCAGGGCGAAGAGCGGTCAAACGATAGTATGGTGGTACGGGGATAAGCAATGGACATCTCAGCGAGGACCACTACTAGGATGCTTTATGGGCCTCAGTTCAAAGCTCCAAATGCCACAGTTGGGTTCAGCTTCTGAGTAGATGCCCTAAAAAGGAGTAAAGAAGTTGGGCCACAAGAGGCAGAATCGGGTGAGATGGCTAGCAGGATAATAGCCGAGGATAAGGAGGTAAAATGGGTGACTAGTGGCCGGCGGGTCACCCAAGCCTTGCTAAACTTTATAGCGAAGGTTTGTTGGACAGTTCGCTATAAGTTGGCTGACGTTAGATGACAACTTCCCTCGGTGCAAAAGGCGGCATTGGTGGCGTGTATCATGTCTAGATACACCATCAACAGCTCGTGAGTGATAGCGGGGAGATTAGGGATCATGCCATGGGTTTAAGCACCACTATCCTATTCCCGAGTCTTATCCATAGACTTCGTAGAGACGCTGACGTAAGGGTGTTGAGGATGGTGATGTTGAGGTGGAGGCCACAAGACTCACGGTGTGGTTTGATCGAGATGATATAAACCCAATCGGCTAGTTTATATTACCCACAATAGTTCCACCACCACGAGTCGGTATGTGGCGAGCCATAGATGCCTCCACCTCCAATGAAGTAAGGGAGATGCCGGTGCGAAGGTCGACACGAGGCGGCTCACAGTACTTTCTCCATACCTCCGATGGGCATTCCAAGCCAAGTACCAACCAGCTATGTCACGGTTCATAGGAGTTTCTCCGGAAGATAGCCAAGTGATTGACATTGACCGAGAAAAAGGCAAACTAATGATGGAAAATGTAAAGCCTTGGGTGAAGGCCGAGATAGAGAGAGTTTGCTATAGGATTACACGGCCAGTTGGATAGCTTGATCTCTATTTCAATAAGAGTTTAGTTAGGTAGTCGGACATGAGCAGCTTGAGAGATGATTTGGGGGCTCTTCGGAGTCAAGTTGCCAAGTTTTCATCTAGACAATGGGCTGTATTAGCGGCCCCCACCATCCTAAGTTTAATGAAGAGCTTGATGAGGAGCTCGACCTCGGGGCATTTGGGCTCCGATGGTAGTTGAGGTGGAGATATGGGGAAGAAAAGGGCCTCGGAGGTAGTTAATGATGAGCCCTCGAAGAACAGGAAGAGAAGAGGAAAAGAAGGAGTGCGAGCAAAGAGCTGACCAACTCGAAGTCTCATGGCGAGCACATATACGAGTTGCGGGATGGGATTAGGAGCCGGGGCTCGGTTGTTGTGGCTAAGAGAGCTTGAGGGTGGCAAAGGACCACCGGGTGAGTCACATTCAGCTAGAGTTGTTGATGAGGTCGTGGAGGAGGCCATGAATTTTGAGTGGGTGACCATTGCCCTAGTTTCCACACCTTTAAGTGCATTGGCCACCGTTGGTGCCACGATTACAGTAGAAGGGAGTGTGCTTCCACACCGCCTCCATAGGATATTGGAGGCTTAAGAATTCCGCAGTGTCCCTCTCCTAATTCTTACATTTTTCATACGCTTTAGGGACAAATCATGTTTTTAAAAGGGGGGTGTACTTGTTTTTATTTTTGTCTTAGATCGAGGGTTTTTTATTGTCGTATTTCTTTTCCCTCGGATATGCTATCTAATAGAACCGGCATGTTTAGGATTGTGTATTTTGTTTAACTAGGAATAGCTTAGGAGTACTTTACTGACCAATACATGCACTTGTTTTGAAGTTACGAGAAAATGAGCCTTTTAAAAGAATTTTGGGTTTAGATGTGCATGTTGACTGAAAAGCATGACTTCTTTGTGGACTCTTTCTATGTCATTTAGTAGATTAGCATGTGTAATTGTGGCTTAGCTGTGCATGAAACAGATAGGTAGAATAAATGCAAACTGCCATGAATGAGTGAGGATTTTACGTAGTTCAATACGGCGTAGAGGATCTAGAACTTGTCAACTAGTCTTTACATGGGTTGTAGGTGATAACGCTCAAACTCGCACTTCCTGGAAAAGTATGAAGCGGGCGTTGTTAATAAAGAACCCAACAAAGAGGCTGGGGTCGAATCCACATGGAATAGGATAAGATCGATTAATCTTTGGTACTTAAGCTTGTTGGTAAGTCATCTCCAAATTGGGGGGTTTCAAAGAAAAACAATATTAAAACAAGATTATAATTGTGATTGATATCAAGATTTGCAAATAACTAGGGTAAGTATTCCCCATGGGTTCATAACTACTTCGGGTATACACACGTGATCAATCTCAATGCTTACTTGTATAAGTGATAACTAGGGTTCATCCAAATGATTGACTCATCCCTATTGGATGACTATACTCAATCACGGGTCAAGTCTCATAGGCTATTTCTTTCTAACCGTTATCAATTGTCCCAAATTTAACTATCATGGGACCCTGACTCAAGTTAATACAATGATTATAAAGATTAAGGCTTTGTTGTAATTCTCTTTTCCTAATCTCTACTTCTCTAAGTTAAAACAAGTAAAGATTTTGGGCAAGTCCTAATATTGTATACCGTTAAAAAACGTTCAAAGATGAAGAGAATACAATACAAGATTTTAGAATTGGTTTTGAATCACTTTTGTGTAACCCTATTTCGTTAATCCATCATGGTTCCCACAACCCTAGTTGTGGTTTTAGACTCATTGATTGTAAGATTATATTTTGCATTCATAGAAAAACACATAATTAAATACTTACAACAATAATTGGAAGTAAACCTGCTTTGAATATCAATGAACAATTTTAAGAACAATTGATGAAATCAAGTATTTGATCCTAAATTGCTCTCCACAGCTTGATAAAAATTCACAAATAATACTTTTCTTTCGTCTCTGTATACCTTCTCTCTAGGCACATTACTAAAATAAAACATCAAAGGTATTTATATAGACATTAAAAACCTTTTCCTATGCAAATAGAGAATTTTCCATGTACGGCACCGGCTTGACTCACGGCGATCCTACGATCCATAACGGATTGTATGGGTCATAGATGTATCTGGTACATCCTTAGCTCTTTGTAGATTTGTCTAAGTGTTGGCGGTGATACTACTCGTACCATGGTCCTATAGGTCATACAATCTATCGTAGGATTGACCACGAGAACTTCAACATCTTACGAAGTTTTTCCCGCAGTGTTGTGGTATGCCTCGTACCTTCCTCCTATGACTCGTACTTGCTTGTTACATCACGGAGTTCCACCAAGTCTTTAAGAATCACTAAAGCTCCCAATGGCTCATGGTATGGGTCATAAGTAGTGTTACGATCCGTGGGTTCCACACGTACCAAGAAGCGCCTTGTGATATTTTCTCTAAAGATTTTCACGACTCCGATTACGGCTTGTACTGTGAGTCGTACTTTTCCTTCGCCTTGTTTCGAGACTTTTGAGTTTTCCACACGAGTCTCGGTACGACTCATACAATCAGGTATGGCTCATGTAAGTTTATCTGGCGATTTTCTGCAATTTTATGCATCTTTTACACATTTTCTCTCCAGCATCTATTTTCTGAAACGAAATAAAAGCGCCTCATATCCATATAAACATACTTAAGTACATGCTATTTTCTCAATTTTAAGTATCGAAAGTGTTGTAAAATCACAGAACATCAGCACCCTCAACTTAACACTTTTGCATGTCCTCAGGCAAAAACAAAAAAAATAAAAACTAAAAACGATGCTTAACTAGAAAATAAGCCTAGGATACTACGGTAATAATCAATCAAAATTTGCATCATAACTCAAACAACTTTTGACCCTTTTTTCTATAAACCAAATCAGCATATGCATATAAAGCAACCATAAAATATGATAAACAGGGATCACGATATGTCATCTAGTTATTAGAAGATAGTCAATCATCACCAATGCTTTTTACATAGAAAATTGGTAGAATCATTCACAAACCATGTACTCTCACAGCAAATGAAGTCCCCCACTCACAGATGTAGGAAAATATGAAACATGGGACTAACAAAATAAAGGCTCTCACCCTCACAAAAAGTTCGAAATACTGCATGTTGGATACCATAGGCTTGCCACTCTACTTTGGCTTGTTAGTTGATGGGGCTAGAATCACTTTATAGGACTGATTCGACGTAATGTAGGCTTTTTGGGCTGGATATGATAGATATGTAATCTTTTTAGTGACTAAACCCTCTGTGGCACTACATACATGTGGCTCCATTTTTCTCACTTTTCACCCCTTTTTCTTTTTCAACTTTTCCTCCTTTTCACCATTTTTTATGCACTTGAATGGGTGTGGTGTTTATTCAAATTCTCATTCATCATTCTCTTTTTGTATTTTCTTTTTCAGTTTTTCTTTTTCTTTTTCTTCTTTTTGATTGGTCACACCACACCTCATTTTTAACCTTTTTTATTTTCTCTTCCTTTTTCACTTTCACAAGATTTATGTACCCCTACTCTAGCCACCCTCAGCAGGCATTTTCCCTATGTTGAGGTTCATAATAAACCAGAGAAGCCAGGTCGAAAATAGGTTCATAATAAAAATGGATATGGTTAATTGGTTAATCAAAGAAAAATGGTTCATTTAAGGCTCAAAATCAGGATCAAGGAAATTATATCATTTTGGTAGGATCATTCAAGCTAAAAGTGGGCTAAACAAAAATGGCTTATGATCCTTTCACAACCCAGCCATCCTAAAACCTATGTAAAGACCAACAGGCTAGTTTTAGATCATCTACGCAGTATTAGACTAGGTATTAGACCTCATTCACTCATGGTACATGTCTGCATCATTCTACCTATCCTGTTTATACATGGCTAACAGGAACTACTCATGCTAATATTCTAAATACATAAAAATATCTATAAATCATGCTTTGTAAATCTACAAGTACATAGCTAACCAACAAAAAAACTTTACACAGGGTCAATTTTCATAAATTCAAAACTAGTACATTTTATTGGCTGAGTACTCCTAAGTTACTTTCTAATTAAACAAAAACACAAAACTAAAATCCTAAACATGATGGTTCTACTAGATAGCATGCCTAGGGGAAAATAAACACGGCAAAGAAAAACCCTCGGACGAATCCAACAAAATCCAAAATACAAGTACACCCCCTCCCTGTTTAAAAAAGCATGCTTCGTCCCCGAAGAATAAAATATAAAGCAGAAGGAAGGGAGCATACACGGTGCATTAAGTGCTCACGCCATCTGTGAAGATGGTGCCTCTGGCATTCGTGGCGGAGATGGCCGGTGCACTTACTAGGATATCATTAGGGAATGGCTACCCTCAGTAGTAGTGGTTGCCTCAGCGACCTACAGATTCACTATAGGGCTGAACGCAAGCATAAAGGTTCCTTGCCTCCGCAAGCTCTTGCATGGGCAACGGTGGATCTACTGGCTCCTCTTTCTCTCTCAAGTAGCTCCCACACGTGCTCGTCGTGATTCTGCTTGACTCTCCAATCTTGCCTTCTTGCACTCTTTGTTTTCTCTCTTTCTCTTCTTCTTTAGGGTTTCATCTCCAACATCCTTAGAGACCCTCTTTTCATTTTATCCCTCACAGGCTCTGTAGGCTCCCAATAAGTCGCCGAGATCATGCTCCTCATCAATGCCAACGTGAGGAGTCGAGGAAGAGTGGGGGATGCTATAATTTCCAGTTGTCGAGATGGCCGGCTCAACCACACTTGGCTCCGAAGAGACCCCAACTCCTCACGGAGGCGCCCGTGTCGATCTACTCAGCCATACACACATTGAATATGCTCTGTCGTGTAGGCTGTGAAGATGTCTCAATCTCAGCCATTACCCAAGGCTTGACGTTCTCCATCATAGACTAAACCTTAGCTACCGACTACGGTCGGTTTCTTGGCCGGCTTCTAAGAAATTCTGAAGGCACTAACATGTATCTGGCTGGAGTCTAGCTCGAAGGCCCATAGGTGGTGCGGTTGAGGTGCTAGGAGTTGCCTACGAATGGCGGCATACGCCTTGAGTGTCTCGCCTGCTCCTGTGAGGTGGGGGCATTCCGTGTGCCCCAAGCTTGTCCATGATACTAAATTTGCGGTAGAAAGTCATGCCACCTTACCGGGTTCATCTCATCTCAAATTAAGCCAATATCTGCGATGTGCTATCCTCCGATCAAGTTTCCTCACCATGACGCACCTTGATACTTGCCTCTGTGCGCCAGATGCGAGATACGAGACTCAAGAATGGGATGATAGTGCTCATCATGTGCTTTGATCTCGGATCTTCTCTGCAATTACCCTTGGGATATTGATGGGGTATCTGGACATAATACATGCCACAATAGCTGCTCTATCTGCCTTGGGGTATTTTCATTCCTTTGGCCGGGGCCAATCGGTGGCGCACTAAGTCCCGAGGAAAGGTTTTTATAAATTGAAGAATTCTTTGTGACCTACTTCTTTGCTGATTACCCATTACGCTACTTCTTTATCCTCGAGCTTGACCCCATACAACCACTGAATCTGCCTCCTTCTCTCATCGAGCCTATCTGCTTGATACGTTTCATGGCCTCCACGCCCAATAGTCATATTTTGGCATGTGGTGGTATGAATTGGAGTCTCGGATAACACCCAAGCAATAGTGTGCTCAGATATTATATCCATTGCGTCCTCATTGCCATGACGCCCTCCAGCCAGGTTACGATCTTTCGAATTTTTCCCCTCCTTTTATTTAAACTCCATGGTTGCCAAATACTTGGCATAGAACTCCCCAACTAATCTGCGGTGTATTGATCCAAAGCTCTATCCATCCAAATATGAGAAAAATAAAGCAAAAAAAAAGGCCTTTGTAATTTATCATGGGTCTACGGTATGAGTCGTACCTTGGAGGTATGATTCGTGCGAGACCGAATATGACTTCGTACATGAAGGTACGATCCATTACCACAAGTCGTATGAGGATTCCCCTTGTGAGAACAAATGTTCTATATTTTCTACGACTCATGGTACGACCCAAAGTGATTCACGAGTCTCGTAGGAAGGATCGTACTATCTCTTTTGGACTTAACCTTTTTGGACTCTTGAATTACGATTGTCGGAGTACGACTCATAGCGAGGATACTATGGGCCATTGCAAGGTTTTGTACCTCATGGTTTTACAAGTTTGGCTTAGGATAGTCTCGATGAGCCATCCTCACAGTCGTAGTGTGAAACCACAATTCATGAAAAGTCTTGTAAAGCACATCTGCCTTATCTTTGATTTAGTTTGCGGTGAATTTGATTTTGTGTTGGGTACTCGGAATTCCCCAAGTCCGAGGCATGCATTCATCGTGTTTTAATAGTTACCCATTCCTCCCCTTTCTACTCACAACTGTAACTCTAGTTTAGCAGTTCGTTGTGCAATTTTAACATGTTAAATCCTTACCCAATCACATATTCACTTGTTCACATCCTTTGGTCATTATCCTATTTGGTTTTCAGAATTTATAAGACTCTCAAGGAATAAGCAAGTTTGCCTAGGCATAATCGGCCTTTTTTTAACAAAATTCAAAGCATAACACTTACTTGAATGATGTGCAATGCTTTGCTTTACTTGTTTGGAAATCAGGAACTAGGGTTAGAGTCCAAATTTCACGGTGTTATCGAGGAAAAATCTTGCTCAATCGATCGTGATTCTGAGTTATGGGTGTGGGAGTCGTGAGTTCTTTCATGAATTATATTTTGAGTTTTTGGGAGAAGGATCTAGTCTATTTGTTAAATAGGTTTGGGAAAATTTGAAAAATGCAGGCCGATTCGGGTAATTATAAGTCTTTTGACCTATCACAGCTCATACCACGAGTTGTAGGAAGTGCCCTCTGACTTGTCCCTAGGACTCGCGACGAGAGGTTGAGAAAATTTACATGTGGACCTATGAGTACATCTTACAACTCATACTATGCAGGTACGACCCATCCTGACTCATAGGTCTCTCTTACTTTAAGGTCCATGCCTCATAGTTCATAACCATAGTGAGTACTATGACCCATCCAATGAGATTACGAGTTGTAGGACCAAGTTTGTACCACGAACTCATGCAACGAGATACATCTCTTGCTTCTCACCATGACTTGTACTACGGTGCACGGTCCTCTTCCAAGGTCATGCGAATCGTAGCACCATTCTATTCAACAATTCTTCATATTGTTTTTAGTTCCCTGCACACTAAGCACACATAAGTTAATAAAATTGGGTTTCCTCACAAAGGCGGCTTGATTTAACATCGCACCGACACGGGGTAGTTCGGTTACTCAAAATTCACCAAAACACGTAAACATGGATTACCTTGTAAGAAGCACCCAGTTGAGCAGTCGCACACGGCGCAAGTCTCTTGACTACTCAAACTTCATCCAGGAACTCAGGACTCATCCTCAATTTAAAGGAACCACTTTGTACTCCTTTGGTTGCTTCATTGACAGATATTGAAGGTGACCTCTTCTTTATTTAAATGCCGAATTTCAGCCTCCGGCCCTCACAGCTACTAAAGCCCTCCCGGTGGCAAGGAATAGTCGCCCCAAAATGAAGAGGACCTCAAAATCAACCTCGCAATCAAGGATCACAGAGTCTGCTTGGAATGTAGATCTATCCACTTTAACAAGAACATCAAGCAAGGATGCCCACGGGCTTCTTCACAGTTCGGTCGGCCATCGGCGGCCATTAGTAGTCGATGTTGGGGCTCCCAAGCCCAGTTGCTTAAGCACATTTAACGGCATCAAATTGATGCTTGCTATAATTCATAGAATGCCTTCACAAACTCAACTTCACCAATTGTACATGGAACGGTGAAGGCACCTGAATCCTCCTTCTTCTAGGTAAGGACCCGTGAGGCTATAGTGCTACAATGATGCACATTATCCACAAGCTCATAGCTCACGGACCTTTTCTTCGTAACAAGGTCCTTCATAAACTTGGCGTATCTGGCATATGTTCAATGCATCGACCAACGGTATGTTTACACATAATTATTTTAGGACATAAATTTTGGAACTTACTATTCTCCACCTTCTTCTTCATTCTTTGAGGGAATGGTGGTGGTGGTGGATGGAATAGCCTTGTAAATATGCGTGGCTCCTTGCTTCTCTCCTTGTTTGGCCTCGAACCCCTTTTCAACAACTGGATCCTCAATCAACTCGGCATCCTCATTATGCTCCATTCACCGGCCTTCTCATCCTCATCATCAATTATGTTTTCTTCCTTTGACTCAACACAACTAGAAGGGGGATCAATTGTGGCCTTTCCACTTCTAGTCATCACGGCAATGCATTGACCATCACTCTTTGGATTCAGTATTGTGTTTTTCTAGGTAGTGTGCCTTTTTGCCTAAGGTTTATGGATGCTGACGGTTGTCTAGCTGTTGTTCAATCTACTTGATAGCCATAGCATGTGACTCAACTCTCTGACCCATGCCCGATATATCACTACGTATGTCTTTTGGTGATCATCTATTGAACTAACCTTCTTTAGCATCTCATCCATCATACTCTCCAACTTTAACTGTCCATCCTTCCCCTCACGTGCATTCAAAGATTACGTACAATCTTGCTCAGTCGTTGCGGTAACCGTCATTCCTTCTCCATTTCCCTCGCGCTCACCACCTCGGCTTCTGTCTCGATATGAGCGCCAAACATAGCATGGGACTAAAAAAGTAAGGCATTCACTCTCACAAGAAGTTACAAGTATTATGTGTCGGATACCATAGGCTTGCCCTTATTTTCTCTACTTTAGTTTTTCGGATGGTCGAGTTAAGATCACTATAGGACTTGGTAGACGTAATGTAGGCTCGAGAGTGGACATGATAAAGATGGAAGATTTTATAAGTGACTGTTCTTTCTTTGGCACTACATACCTTGGCTACACCATTCACCTAATTCACCCTTTTATTCTTTCATTCCCTTTTTCCCTTTTTCTCCTTTTTATTCACATTTGCATGGGGTGTGAGTGAGTTTTCTCTTCTTCTTTTTAGCTTTTCCAAAATTTCTTTGAAACTTTATTTTCAACATTTACAACCTTTTTCATCCTTTCTTTTCCATCTCACCACCTCATTTTACACCATGTCTTTCTTTTTCTTTTCTTTTCCTTTCTTCCATTCTCACCTTTTATGCACCCTACTCATGCCCTCGCTTAAGTATTTTTCACTATGATTTGAGGTTCACATCCTCCGAGAGGACGGAGGTAGCGGGTTCATTACAAAAATGGGTACGGTTAATCGGTAAATCAAAGAAACATGGTCTATTAAAACAAACTTGGGATCAAAGTTCATTCAACTTTTGGTAGGGCAATATAGCAAAGTGAGCTAAACAAAAATGGTCTATGATCATATCCTAACCAACCATCCTTAGCCTATCTGATTCCAACCGGAGGGCAAGTTCTAGATCTACAACACAATATTGAGCGGCTAGCCATACCTCACTCACATGGTACATGAGCTATTTTCACCTCACCTATCTGGACATACATGGCTTAATAGAACTATAAATGGCGACAAAATAAATGACATCAAGAGATCCAAAGCAATCATGCATGTTGTCAACAATACATAGCTAATGCATTAGAAATTTTAAACAGGGTTAATTTTTACAAAAACCAAAACTAGTGAAATTTTCTTAGTTGACTACTCCTAAGATACTTTCTAATTAAATAAAATGACAAGCTAAAAATAAAAATCCTACACATGTCGGTTCTACTAGATAGAATGTACGAGGAAAAAAAGAAACATGACAAAAAACTATAAGACGGACCAAAAATCTAAATCACAAGTACACCCGTTCCTTTTAAAAAGTTAGCTTAAGTCCCCAAATAATCATCTAGAATATCATAGGAAAAAGAACATACACGGGCTACTTTCGGACTTCACACATATGGGTTTCCTCCCATGCGGTGCCGATTTAACATCGCGACACGGCGGCGACTTTATGTGACTCCTCAAGCATCATCAAGGTATACTTCCTCAATTATTTTTAATTCTCCCTCATCTCCCAGATACACTTTTATTCTTTGACCATTTCTTTTAAATCTTTTTCCTTCTCTATTCTCAAGTTCCACACACTTTGTAGGAAATACTTGCACTACTTTGTAAGGTCCCATCCATGTATATTTCAACTTTCTAGGGTGCAACCAAAGTGTGAATTAAAAAGTAGGACAAAATCACCTTAGCTAAATTCCTTCTTGCAATCTTTTTGTCATGGTAGATCTTCATTCTCTCTTTATAGATGGTTGCACTCTCATAAGCTTTAAGTCGGAATTCATCCAACTCATTAAAGTGGATAGTCTTGCTTGGCAGCTTCATTTTAGGTTCATATTCATCCTCTTTAAGCCCACAATTCCTTATGCTCTAGTTCAACTGGTAAGTGGCATGCTTTGCCATAAACCAGTTGGTATGGAATGGGCAATGGGAGTCTTATAAGGCGTTGCAGCAAGCCCATAGTGCATCATGGCGTTCTTGACCAATCAGTGGGTTGAGTGTTTCTTGTCTTGGCCAGGATGGTCTTGGTTTCCACGTTCGAAACCTACACGTGTCCACTCAACTGAGGGTGGTAATATGTGGCCACCTTTGGTCATAATTACATGCCTAAGTGATACTTTATAACTTAGTTTTCCTTGTTTATGTATTTAATTATGTACATTTTCATGCCTTTTTATATAAATGAAGAAATATTACCAACATGATTAGTCTTTGTTTTTGAAATAAATAATGCATTGGAGGACCCAATCTATGATTTGGTGAAGTGGAGGAATGATATCGGGAATGAAACACCAAAGTTGGAATAAATTGGGCGATTTCCAGAGGGCTTCCGCGATACCTCCGTGTCACGGAGGCGGTGCTCAGCCCGATACACTGTGTCACGGAGCGTGCTCCGCGATACACTCCTGTCACGGAAGTGCTCCGCGATACACTCCGTGCCACAGAGCCATTCCATAAATAGGCATAATTTTTGCACAATTCTCATTTACTATAAATTGGTCCCTTAGCTCCTAAAAAAAAAAAAAGAAGTCACGATTTATTTTACGAAAAAGCGCCGAGGAGTGAGGGAAGTGGGAGAACTCACCTAGGGTTCATAAATTCCATCTTCTCTTCTACAGATTCTTGTAAGTATGTTACTTAATTATAGTTTCTTGTAATTATATGAACATGGTGGCTAGAACCCTCCCTCTAGGGTTGAAGCCACAAGATATGAGTGTGTTTTTACTAATTTGCTTTGGAATTAAGTTTTTAATTTTTTTAATTTTTTTAATTTTTTTAATTTTTTTAATTTTTTTAATTTTTTTATCTTTGATCACCATGAAAACACACACGTTAAACTTAGGCAAATGCTTGAAAGCAAACCTAGGCAAGAACAATAAGAATGTAGGAAGCAAGTTCTTGTCTTTTATTAAGATTTTTGTGGTTAGGATAGAATATACCTAATACCTTGCTTTGGTTGATAAAATGGGACAATAGAAATACTGCAGAAGCAGATTTGTCACTCCACCACTCATAGGAAGTAGTTGTGAAGCTAAGTTTGGTTAAATGGTTAGAAGGTACAGGTAACAAATCATTGTACTATTTATGACTTACATTATGGTACAATTTTGAACTGGTAAATTAAACCAACCCAAAAAAATGTAGTAGTAAGGCTAGTTTATACGTCTTTAGAGGTTCGGAAGACCATGAACAATACAATTCCTAATTATGTGAGGCGACAATTGATAGTTTCATACTTAAGCCATTGCAAATCATAGTATCGCGTGATTATCCGGCTTTAACTTTATGTTGCTCCTTGAATTAATTCAGAGTATTTCGTTGATCGCCCTAGACTTAATTAACTCTACCGAAAACTAATTAACTCTACCGAAAACTTATATAATCAACACTTGTGGTATTTAATATCACACTTGAACTTGATAGTTAGCTGAATTGGTCCAGTCCCTGTGGGTTCAACATCCGGCTCTTCAAAAGGGCCACTATATTACTTGCACGACCCATACACTTGCGGGACAATAGCCACCTTATGATTGACACCATATTTTTCCAACAAGGTTTTGAAGAGGTGATTGAAGAAGTGAGATCCATCATCACTGATAATAGCCCTGGGAGTGCCAAACCTGGCAAAGATATGTTTCCTAAGGAATGTTGTCATGCTCCTTCCTTCATTGTTCGATAGGGCAATTGCCTCCACCAATTTGGAGACATAATCCATAGCCACCAAAATATACTTCATTCCATATGAGCTGACGGATGGTCCCATGAAGTCAATCCCTCACACATCAAACAACTCTACTTCCAAGATGGGCGTTAGTGGTAACTCATGTCTACGAGTGATATCACCCTGCCTTTGTCATTGATCACAAGACCTGGAGAAATCATACGCATCTTGATGAATAGAGGGCCAGAAGTATCCACATTGTAGAATTTTATGTTCCGTTCTGACACCACAGTGATGACCCCCAACTGGCAATGAGTGACATGCCTCCAAAATGCTCAGCATCTCTACCTTAGGGGCACACCTACGAATGATACCGTCTACATAAATGCAGAATAAATATGTCCCATCCCAGTAATATCTACAGGCATTGAATAAGAACTTTTTTTTCTTTTGAGGAGTTAGGTCTGCTAGTATCACATCACTAACCAAGTAATTTGCAAAGTCGGCAAACCAAGGAATAAAATACTGCGATGCAGCTAGTACCTATTCGTCTGGGAAGGCATCATTGATATCAAACTCCATCCTCTCCTTTGCTTCAGACTCAAGCCTAGATAGATGATCTGCCACCTGATTTTCTGTTCCCTTTCGTTCTTTCACCTCAAACTCAAATTCTTGGCCCACTAAATCAATCTGGCTTGGTATCCTTCTTGGACATTAGATATCTCAACGCATCATGGTCTGTATGAATAATCACCCAAGTTCCAAGAAAATATGCTAAGAATTTTTCAAATAAAAAGACCATTGCCAGTAGTTCCTATTCTGTGACTGTATAATTCTTCTAGGCTGTGTTGAGTGTTCTGCTTGCATAATAGATTGGATAAAACATCTTCGCTTTCCTTTGTCCTAATACAGCACAAAGAGCGACACCGTTGGCATCACACATCACCTCGAAGGGAAGAGACCAATCTGGAGTTATGATGATAGGAGCAGTGGTGAGCTTTTCCTTCAGGAATTCAAAGGCCTTCAAATATGACTCATCGAACACGAACTTTACCTCTTTCTCCAGCAACTTGCACAATGGCTATGCAATTTCTGAAAAGTCCTTGATAAAACGCCTATAGAATCCTGCATGCCCTAGAAAGCTTCTGACTCCTTTTATAGAAATAGGGGGTGGCAATCCTGCTATAACCTCGATCTTTGCCTTTTCCACCTCGATCCCCTTTCCTGAGATTCTGTGGCCCAACACTATCCCCTCTTTAACCATAAAATGATATTTTTCCCAGTTTAGGACCAGATTTGTTTCTTCACATCTTTTTAGTACTCTTCCCAAATGATTAAGGCATGATTCAAATGAATCGCCTACAACAGAAAAATCATCCATAAACACTTCAATCGTGTCCTCCACCATGTCTGAGAAGATAGACATCATACAGCGCTGAAAAGTGGCTGGTGCATTACACAATCCAAATGGAATTCTTCTTAAGGCAAAGGTCCCATATGGACAGGTGAAAGTTGTCTTCTCCTGATCTTCTGGAGCGACTGATTATACCCTGAATATCCATCAAGGAAACAGTACCATCCTCTTCCTTGAGAATCTATCCAGCATCTTATCCAAAAATGGCATCGGAAAATGGTCTTTTTGGGTACAGCAGTTGAGTTTCCTATAATCCATGCATACACGCCATCCTGTGGCTGGTCGTATCAGTATCAGCTCATTCTTTTCATTGGGCACCACTATAATTCCTCTCTTCTTTGGCACGCACTGGACAGGACTTACCCACTGACTGTTTTCTATAGGATATATCACCCCAACATCCAACCACTTGATAATTTCCTTTTTGACAACTTCTTGCATTAGAGGGTTCAGGCGGCGCTGATTCTCTATACTTGGCTTACAATCTGGTTCAAGATGGATCTTATGGGTGCATATGTCTGGTGGGATTCCAATGATGTCAGCTATGGTCCAGCCAATTGCTTTCTTGTATCTCTTCAAAATGCTTACCAAGGCTTCCACCTTCTCATCTAATAGGTTCGCTGCAATGATGACTGGCAAAGTGTTGTCCTCCCCAAGGAATGCATACTTGAGATGAAGAGGTAACGCTTTTAGTTCAAGGATTGGTGGCACCTCCACTGATGGTTTGGCTGGCAGTGTTGAACGGTTCTTTAAGTCCAGGTCTAACTTCTTTGGGATAAAGTTATATGACCCTGTCCCATTTAAGGCGTTAACCATATTTATGTATTCCGGGTTTCCATCCTCTTCATAATTCATTATCACGGCTGCCAATGTATCATCAATCACAATTTCTCCCACAGGTGTTGACAGCTTGCTATGGTCCATTTGGATGTTTGATAGCCTAAGAGTCACTAAAGAAAAACAAAGAAAAAAAATTTAAAAAGTAACGTTATCACCAACTAGTCAATTACAAGCTAATATCCTAGTTTCAGTCGTATTCCCCGAAAATGGCGCCACTTTTTATAACACTCAGACCACACCTCTTACTGAAGTAAGAAGCGGACGTTGTCAACAAAGAACCCAACTAGAGGTTGGGGTCGAACCCACACGGAATATGGAAGAGCTAGTTTACAGCCGGTAAGTGAACTTGTATGGTAGTTACTTCACAATTGGGGGGTTCTAAGAATAATCAATAATAAAAACAAAACAATTATCAGAATTATGTTTTTGAATCAATAGTAAAGGATAACTAGGGTTTGTATTCCCCATGGGTTCATAACTGCTTCGGGTATACACTCGTTATTATCACTAATACTTACTTATAGAACTGATAATTTAGGTTCATTCAAACAACCGACCAGTCCCTATTGAATAACTATACTCAATCACTCGACCAAGTCTCATGAGCGGTTTCAAACTATCCGTTATCACTAAGTTCCAAATTTAACTATCCTGCAACCACAGCTCAAGTTAATACAATGATCATCAAGATCAAGGCTCCGTTGTAATTCTCTTTTCCTAATCTCTACCTCTTCGATCAAAGCAAGTAAAGAATTCAGGTATGTCCTAACGTTGCGCACCGTTAAGAAATGTTTAAGCATGAAGAGACTACAATATAAGTGTTTGTATTAGTTTTAAGATCACTTTGTGTAACCGTATCTTGTTAATTCACCATGGTTCCCACAACCCTAGCTATAGAGGTTTTAGCCTCTCATAGTTGCAAGTTTGTGATTAGCATTCATGATTAAGAATAAAAATCAATACTTGCAATAATGATTGAGAAAAAACACTTCCTTCAATTACTCCACAAAAATTATGAAAAACAAGTAGCAAGAACAAGATGAATTCAAGAACATGTTGATCACAAGTTAAGACCAACTCAATTCTCTTTCTCTCAAGGTTTCTACTCTCTAAAACTATCAAACTGATGTCCTCTAATATCAAACTAACGTCCTCCATAAAAATAAAACCTAAAACATATTTATACAGACACAAGAATCCTTTTCCTAAGCCAACAGGGTGAATTTCCATATCTGTCACTGCTAGTGCCACGACTAGACCTACGATCTGTAGCATGCTCCTACGACCCGTAGTTTTCTCTCGTACAATCTCAACTGGCTAAATTCTGGCTAAGTGTTGGATCTGGGTACGACTCATACCATCAACTCACGACTCATACTGAGCTCCCTTACTTTGAATCAGATATTTTGAAGTTTTTCTGAAGTTCATCATGACCAGAATGGTACGACTCGTACCTTCATCTTACGGGTCATACTTTATTCTCGTAGCAAGAGTCAGACTCAGATGCAATTCTTCTAGATTTCATCATGACTTCCTCATCACGACTCGTACAGGCTTGCTATGAATCGTACTGGGACTCGTGGGTCACATCTGCTCAGCCTTAACTTTCAGCAACTTCTCACGGCCACCAGTACGACTCGTAGGTCCTTCCTACAATCCATACTGTGGTCTGCACTTTTTGCCCATTTGGCACTTTTTAAGCTATCTTTTGCAATTTTCAGTTCCAACACGTGTTTATCCTGTAACAAAAGGAAAAGTACCTCATATCCACATAAATACACCTAAGTCTAAGCTGTTTTCTTAGTTTTGAGTGTCGAATGTGCTGCAAACCCACAGCACATCACCTTCCCAGATAGAGAAAAAAGGAAGAGTCTTAGCCTTTTAGCATCCTGGCTGACTTTTGGAAACATGTACGTCTTGCATATTCTAACAAAGTTCATTAGCTCTAGGTTGGCATCATCAGTTGTGTGACTATTAAACACCCCTTCATGTTCAATAATTGCATCATGGTGATAGTGATTTTAAATTTTGCCCCAGAAGGAAATGGTGGTGGTAATATAGCTTCGGTTGACCCGACTTTATCAATGTCTAGGCCATCCTCATCAAAGAATTGAGGGGCATATCTTTGGCCTTTGTTTCCCCTTCCATTATGACCAGCACTGACAACCTCATCTCGAGCATCCTCTACATCCTGAAGTGCAGCTTGCTGAGCTAGCTCAGCTTGCCTAGCTTCTTAAGCAATACAGGCATCTCTCTCTTCTTAGTTCTCCACCTTTGCAGTGTTCTTTCGAGTTCGAGATCCAAAGGAATTAGGGGGTTTCCACTCCGATGAGTACTTGGAATTCACCAAGCGACAACCTATGCATATCCAAAAATAAAAACAAAAAAGAATAATTCAAGAAATAACAACCAAAAGTTAAATACAAGCAATTAATCTAATCTTAGTCATATTCCCTGGCAATGGTGCCACTTTTTGATAATGCTCAAACTCACACTTTCTGGCAAAGTATGAAGTGGACGTTGTCAATAAAGAACCCATCAAAGAGGTTAGGGTCGAACCCACAAGGAATAGGATAAGATCTAGACTAATGTCGGTACTTAAACTTTTTGGTAAGTTATCTCCAAATTGGGGGGTTTCAAAGAAAACAATATTAAAAAAAGATTGTAATTTTGATTGTTATCAAGATTTGCAAATAACTAGGGTAAATGTTCTCCATGGGTTCATAACTACTTCAGGTATACACACGTGATCAATCCCAATGCTTACTTGTAGAACTAAGTTCATCCAAACGACTGGTTTGTCCCTATTGGATGACTATACTCTATCACCGGGTCAGGTCTCATGAGAGACTTTTTTCTAACCGTTATCAATTTGTCCAAAATTTAACTATTCTGCGACCACAACTCAAGTTAATACAATGATCATAAATATCAAGGTTTTGTTATAATTCTCTTTTCCTAATCTCTACTTCTCTAAGTTCAAGTAAGTAAAGAATTTGGCAAGTCCTAAAGTTGTACACTGTTAAGAAACATTTAAAGATGAAGAGAATACAATACAAGCTTTTAGCATTGGTTTTGAATAACTTTTGTGTAACCCTATTTCGTTAATCCACCATGGTTCCCACAACCCTAGTTGTGGAGATTTCAGCCTCTCATGATTGTAAGATTATATTTTGCATTCATAGAAAAACACATAATTAAATACTTGCAATAATAATTGGAAGAAAAGCTGCTTTGAATATCAATGAACAATCTTAGGAACAATTGATTAAATCAAGTGTTTATCCTAAGAATTGCTCTCCAAAGCTTGATAAAAATTCACAAATAATACTTTTCACATGTCTCTACTACCTTCTCTCTAGTTGTTCTACTAAAATAAAACATAAAAGGTATTTATACATACATTAGAAACATTTTCCTAAGATAACAGGGAATTTTCCATATCTGGCATCGACTTGACTCACGACTGATCCTACGACCCGTAACAGGATTGTACAGGTCGTACCTGCCTCTGGTACATCCTTGGCTACTGCAGATTTGTCTAAGTGTAGGCAGCTGGTACGAATCATACCATGGTCCTACTGGTCGTACAATTCTTTCGTGGCTTGGCCTTGAGAACTTTAACATCTTCTGAAGTTTTCCACGAGTGTTATGGTACGCCTCATAGCTTCCTCCTACTACTCGTACTTGCTTGTTGTATCTGAAGTTCTACCAAGTCTTTAATAATCACTGAAGCTCCCTATGGCTCATGGTATGGGTCGTAAGTGGTTGTTACAATCCGTAGGTTCCAGCCGTACCAAGATACTATCTTGTGCAAATTCCTCTGAAGATTTCCACGACTCCAGTTATGGCTCGTATTGATAGTTGTACTTTTCCTTCATCTTATTCCAGCCTTCTGATTTTCACCACAATTCTCAGTACAACTCATACGATCAAGGTACAGCTCGTAGTGGGATTTGTACTTGGCTGATTTTCTACATGTTTATGCATCTTTTGCACATTTTTGCTCCAATACCTGTTTTCCCTAAAACAAAGTAAAAGTATCTCATATCCATATAAACATACCTAATTCCATGTTATTTTCTCAGTTTTAAGCGTTGAAAGTGCTGTAAACTCATAGCAACACCAGTAGGATAGTTGGATAGAAAGGGATCATAGGTCATTTTTGTTGTAGCCCACTTTTAGCCTATATTGCCCTACCAAATGAAAAATTAATTACCTTGATCCCTTGTTTGAGCCTTAAGTTGACCATTTTTCTTTGATTACTCATTCACTTTTCCTATATTTATAATGAATCTTTTTTACCCTAGTCCCTCCTTGGACATTGTGAACCTCAACTCAGGCAAAATACCTAAGTTGAGGATGGCTATAGTAGGGGTGTGTAGACCATATGGGGATGAAAAGAAGAAAAATCAAAGAAAAGTGGTGTGTGGTGCAAAATGTCAAAAAAGAAAAAAGAAGAGAGAAAAGAGTTGAAATGTCAAAAGAAAAGAAAAGAAAAGAATTGAAAAAGTTGAAAAAATACACCACACCAACAAGTGACAATTGAAAGGACAAAAAAGGAGGAAAAAGCTAAAAAAGAAAAAAGCGGTAAAAAGGTGAAAAGTAAAGCCAAGTTGTGTAGTGCCAAGGAGGGTTAGTCACTAATATCTATATCTACCATACCGAACCTAAACTCTGCATTACAAGCCGAAAAAAGTCCTATGGTGATCCTAGTCTGACTGTCTGAAAAACTTAAGTAGAGAAAATAAGGAAAGCCTATGCTATCCGATGTGCAATATTTGAAACTTTGTTGTGAGTGTAAGAGTCCTGTTTGATTAGTCTCAAGTTTCATTTTTATATATCTGTGAGTTTTAGGAACTTCATTTGCTGTGAGGGTACATGGTTTGTATTGCATTCTGCTAGTTGTCTGTGTAAATAGCATTAGTAATAACTCAATTCTGTTCTAATTGTTAGATTTCATATCTAGATCCCTGTATATCATGAGTTGTAGTTGCATGAATGCATAGCTGACATGATTTGAAGGAAAAAGGGTTCAATATCTAAGAATGGTCTGTTGTGCAAGTTTTGTTGTGTTGGCTTGTCATGACTCTAGCTGAGATCTCGAATCGAGACAAGGAATCCAGAACCACGAATGCCTCCAAGTCAATCAATGGAATGAACATAGCGGCTAAAGGACATATATCAAGCGAAAACTGATAAACTAATCATGAATAAGAGGAATCAATCGGGATAGAGTCAACACTGACAAAGCTGAAATTCTACATATTGTCTGATAAGCCTCAACATGTCTGAATAGCTGATGGGACAACATCCCCAACTAGATCATTAACATCTAAAAATAGAAATAACATAACTCAATAACAAACTGAAGGTCCTCGAATTACGAGGACTTTATAACGCTCAAACTCACACTCATAGCAAAGTATGAAGTGGACGTAGTCAATAAAGAACCCAACAAAGAAGTTGGGATCGAACCCATAGGGAATAAGGTAAGATCTAGACTAATGTCGGTACTTAAACTTGTTGGTAAGTTATCTCCAAATTGGGGGGTTTAAAGAAAATTAATATTAAAACAAGATTGTAATAGTGGTTGTTATCAAGATTTGCAAATAACTAGGGTAAGTGTTCCCCATGGGTTCATAACTACTTCGGGTATACATACGTGATCAATCCCAATGCGTACTTATAGAACTGATAACTAGGGTTCATCCAAATAACTGATTCGTTCCTATTGAATGACTATACTCAATCACCGGGTTAGGTCTCATGAGCGATTTCAAATTAACTATTATCAATACGTTCCAAATTAACTTTTCTACGACTGCAGATCAAGTCATACAATGATTATAAAAATCAAGGCTTTGTTGTAATTCTCTTTTCCTAATCTCTACTTCTCTAGGTTCAAGCAAGTAAAGAATTTGGGCAAGTCCAAGTGTTTCACACCGTTAAGAAATATTTAAAGATGAAAAGAATACAATACAAGCATTTAGCATTGGTTTTGAATCACTTTGTATAACCCTATTTCATTAATCAACCATGGTTCCCACAATCCTAGTTGTGCAGGTTTTAGCCTCTCATGATTGTAAGATTATAACTAGCATTCATAGACAAACACATAATTAAATACGTACAATAATAATTGGAAGAAAACCTGCTTTGAATATCAATGAACAAACTCAAGAACAATTGATAAAATCAAGTGTTGATCCTAAGAATTGCTCTCCAAAACATGATAATAATTCACAAATAAAACTTTTCACAAAGAAAACACGTGTCTACTACTTTCTCTCTATATTTTTCTACTAAAATAAAACATAAAAGGTATTTATATAGACAGTAAAATCTTTTTCCTAAGATAATAGAGAATTTCCCATATCTAGCGTCGGCTTAACTCATGACTGATCATACGACCCGTAACATGATTGTATGAGTCATACTTGCCTCTCGTGCATCCCTTGGCTGCTGCAGATTTGACTAATTGTTGGCAGCTAGTATGACACATACCACAGTTCTACGAGTCATACAATCCATCCGTGGCTTGGCCCTGAGAACTTCAACATCCTCTGAAGTTTTCTACGAGTGTTGTGGTATGCCTCGTACCTTCCTCCTACGACTCGTACTTGCTTGTTACATGTGGAGTTCTGCCAAGTCTTTAAGAATCACTGAAGCCGGCTCATGGTATGGGTCGTAAGTAATTATTACGATCTGTGGGTTCCACCTGTACCAAGAGACTGCCTTGTGATATTTTCTCTGAAGATTTTCACGACCCAGTTACTGCTTGTACCATCTTGGTACGGCTCGTACTAAGATTCGTACTTTGCCTTCGCCTTGTTTCAGCCTTTTGAGCTTTTCCATGAGTCTCAGTAAGACTCATACAATCAAGGTACGGCTCGTACTGAGATTTATACTTGGCTAATTTTCTACGCTTTTATGCATCTTTTATACATTTTCGCTCCAACACCTATTTTTCCTGAAAACAAAGTAAAAGCGCCTCATATCCATATAAACATGGGACGTCCCAAAATAAATGGGACTTCCGCATCTNCTTTTATGCATCTTTTATACATTTTCGCTCCAACACCTATTTTTCCTGAAAACAAAGTAAAAGCGCCTCATATCCATATAAACATACCTAAGTCCATGCTATTTTGTTAGTTTGATGCGTCGAAAGTGTTGTAAGATCACAACACATAAGTACCCTCAACTTAAGACTTTTGCATGTTGTCGGGCAAAAAAAATTAAAAAAAAACTAAAAATGACGTTTAACTAGAAAATAAACCTAGGACACTACAGCCAACAATCAATCAAAATTTTGCACCATAAACTCAAACAGCTTTTGACCCTTATCCCCATAAACCAAATCAGCATATGCATATCAAGCAACCACAAAATATGATAAACAGGGATCACAATATGTCATCTAGTTGTTAGAAGATTGTCAAGTCATCATCAATGTTTTTTATACAAACAATTGGCAAAATCATTCACAAACCATGTACCCTCACAGAAAATGAAGTCCCCCACTCACGGATGTAGGAAAATATGAAACATGGGACTAAAAAAGTAATACCCTCACCCTCACAAAGAAGTTTCAAATACTGCATGTTGGATACCATAGGCTTGCCCTTATTTTCTCTATTTCAAATTGTCAGATGATCAGGCTAGGATCACTATAGAACTTGATTCAACTTGTAATATAGGCTTTTGGGTTGGATATGATAGATATGGAATCTATTTAGTGACTAAACCCTCCTTGGCACTACATACATGTGGCTCCATTCTTCACTTTTTTTCACCATTTTTGCTTTATCAAACTTTTTCTTCCCTTTTCACTATTTTTATGCAATTGTATGGGTGTGGTGTATTTTCACAAATTTTCATTTATCTTTCTGTTTTTGTATCTTATTTTTCTTTTTCTTTTTCTTCTTTTTGTTTTGTCACACCCACCTCATTTTTAACCCTTTTTATTTTCTCTTCCTTTTTTACTGCATCCCTACTCTAGCCATCCTCAACTTAGGCATTTTGCCTATGTTGAAGTTCATTATGTCCAAGGAGGGACCAGGGCCAAAATAGGTTCATTACAAAAATGGGTACGGTTAATTGATTAATCAAAGAAAAATGGTCCATTTAAGACTCAAAATCGGGATCAAGGGAATTATTTATTTTTGCATTTAAGCTAAAAATTGGCTAAACAAAAATGGCTTGTGATCCTTTCCTAACCAACCATCCTAAAACCTATGTAAAGACCAAACGGGCAAGTTCTAGATCCTCTATGCAGTATTGAACTAGGTATTAGACCTCACTCACTCATGATACATGTCTTGCATTTATTCTATCTGTCTAGTTTATACATGGCTAACAAGAGCTACTCATACTAATACACTAAATGACACAAAAAGATCCACAGAAATCACGCTTTGCGGTCGATAAGTATATAGCTAACCATCAAAAAAAATTTAAACAGGGTCAATTTTTCAAAACTTCAAAACTAGTGCAATTTATTGGTTGAGTACTCCTAAGCTACTTTCTAATTAAATTAAAACACAAAAATAAAATCCTAAATATGTCAGTTCTACTATATAGCATGCCCAAGAAAAAAGAAATATGGCAAGAAAAACCCTCGGACGAATCCAAAAAATCCCAAAAATACAATTACACCCCCTCCCCTTTTAAAAATCATGTTTCATCCCCGAAGCATCGAATATAAAGTAGAAGGAAGGGAACATACTTGTGGCGCACTAAGCTCTCCTGTCATCCTATGAAGTTGGTACCTCCGCTGCAATCGTGGCACTGGCGGTGGGCAACGCACTCAACGGTATATCAATAGGGGGAATGGTTACCCCCCCTCCCCCGGTAGTAGCAGTTGCCTCTAAAACCTCCATAATCACTGGGGATGAATGTCGCTCTTCCTAAGGGTCCTTGCCACACGCAAGCTCTGCATGGGAAGTGGTGGAGCTACCCGCTCCTCTTGCTCTCTCAAGCATCTCCAACCTATACTCATTGTGAGTCTGCTAGCTCACCAATCTCGCCCGCTTGCACTCTTTCTTTTCTCTATTTCTCTTCTTCTTTAGGGTCTCGTCTCCAACATCCTCAAAGATCCTCTTTTTTCCTTTTTCCTTCTCGGCTCCTATAGGCTCCCAATATGCCGCCAAAATCAAGCTCCTCATCAATGCCAATGTTGAGGTCAGGAAGAGTGGGGCCTACTATAATTGTCGACTGCCGTGATGACAGCTCGACCACTTGGCTCCAAAGAGCCCCTAACTCCTCACAGAGGCTACCCGTGTCGTCTACTCGGCCATACGCTCATTGAATCGGCTCTCTAAGCTATCTATCCTGGCGTGTAGGATCTGTGCAGCTGTCTCAATATCAGCATTTACCCAAGGATTGACGTTCTCCATCATAGACTGTACCTTCTTCTCAACTAGGGTCAGTCTCTTGGCCATCTTCTGGAGAAATTCCTGAGGCACTAGCATGTACCCGGCTGGAGTCTAGCTCGGAAGACCCATAGGTGGTGCGGTGAAGGTGCTGAGAGCTGCCTCTGAATGACCAAAATCTGTAACCAGTGTCTCGCCCTACTCCTGTGAGATGAGGGCATTCACCTGCTCACCCCCAACTATCTGTGATATTAGGACTGCAGTATAAAGTCATGTATGACTTATCGAGTTCATTTCATCCCAGATTAAGCCAATATATGTGATCCGCTTTCCTCTAATTAAGTGCTTCTCACCACGACGTACCTTAATACCTATCTTTGTGCATAGCCTGAACACAAGACTCGAAAATGGGATGGTAGTGCTCAATCCCATAGTCTAATCTCGTTTCCTCCACAATGACCCTCGGGATATTGATGGGGTATATGGACATGATACATGCCACCAAAGCTACTATGTCTACATTGAGGGTATCATCATTCACTGTCGGGGCCAGCTTGTGGCGAACTAACGTCCAACAGGCTTTTTCTATGAAGTTCAGGGAATTCTTTGTGACCTGCTTACCGCTAGTGACCCATTTTGCTTCTTCTTTGTCCTCAGCAATAACTTCAGACAACCACTGGATCTGCCTCCGCATCTCATCAAAGCCCAATTGCTTGATCTTTTTCATGGCGTCCACCTGGTAGTCATACTCCGGTGTAGTGTAAGGTGGTATGAACTGGGGCCCATATAACACTCGAGCAATAGTGTGCTCGAATATATAAACATTGAAACCTCATACCATGACGCTCTCCAGCTGGGCTGATCTTTCAATTTTTGCCCCTCCTTTGCTTTCTACTCCATGGTTGCCAAATAATTGGGTAGAACTCCCAGACAATCTCTAAAGTGTATCTATCAGAGGCTCTAGCCATCCAATCGAACCAATAAAAGCTGAATATATGCTTCATCTCCTCCACCTCATTTAGTGAATTGATGAGGATCCACGGCTCTTCTTAAATACTCCACCTAGGTTTGTTCTTGGCGATGAGAGCAATACCCTGTTCATAAATCTCCTGGGCTCCTGGTACTCTCCATCGAATGGTACGGTTCTCCCTAGGCGGAGTCTACTCCTACTCGGTATTGGGTGCCTCCTCCTTAGATCCGGAGTCACTGTCTTCATCAACGGATTGGGCCTCCTCGGACCCCTCTTCATCATTAGAGACGCTTCAAGACTCTTGGGATCTTTCCTCAGCTCCCTCCTCAAATAGAGGAGCACCAGCAGATGTGGCAGTGGCCATCACGGCCTAGGCTTTAGCTTTCACCCTAGTGATTCGGGTCCCATTTGTGTCAGATGTGTTGACCCGGTATTCCTCCACTGAACCACTAGGTGTGTTTCCCGCTTGTTCAGATTCGGAGGTTTAATCTATCAATGCCCTCCAAGTAGTTTCTTTGAATGCTTTTCTTCTGAGTCATTGTACCTATGCGAAAAAGGGTTAGAATTCCAAACCTGAGAAAAAGAAAGCAAGAAAAAAGTCCTTTGTAATTTATCACGGGTCTACAGTAGAGTCGTACCTTGGAGGTACGATTCATACTGAGACTCGTAATATCTTAGATCAATGTTATGCCTCTGAGGTACGACTCATACCACAAAGGTACAATCCGTACCACGAGTCTTATGAGGATGCCCCTTAAAAACAAATGTTCTGTATTTTTCCACGACTCATGGTACAACCCGTAAGTCAATTCCACGAGTCGTAGGAAGAATCATACTGTCACTTCTGGTCTTTACCCTTTTCAGACTCTTGGTATGATTGCCAGGTACGACTTGTAGCAGGATACTATGAGCCGTACTAGGTTTTGTACCTCTTAACTTTTACATGTTTTCTTTGGGACAATCCCAACAAGCCATCCTATGAATCGAAGTATGAAACCACAAGTTGTAAGAAGGCTTGTGAAGCCTGTCCCTGCCTTATTTTTCGATTCAGTTTGCAAGTGAATTTTATTTTATGTTGGGTACTCAGAAATCCCTAAGTCTAGGCATGCATTCATCATGTTTTAATAGTTACCCATTCCTCCCCTTTTTATTCATAACCCGAAACTCAAGTTTTAGGAGTTCATTGTGCAATTTTTAAGATGTTCAATTCCTACCTGGTCACAGATTAACTTTTTCACATCACTGGTCATTGTCCTAATTTATTTTTCATGCATTTAGATTACTCCTAGTGAATAAGCAAGTTTTCTCAGGCACAATAGGTCCCTTTACCCAATTTAAAGCGTAACAACTTACTTGAATGATGCGAAACTCTGCTTACTTCGACTAAAATCAGGGACTAGGGACGGACTTTGAGTTTAAGAGTGTTATCTGAGCAAAAAGCTTGATCAATTGATCATGACTTTGAGTTATGGGTGTGAGGGAGTCGTGGGTACTTTCGTGAGTTTGATTTTTAGTGCGTGAAGGAAAGGTCTAATAGGTTGAAGTTTAAATAGCTTTTAGGACAAATTTGAAAAATCTGGACCAAGCCGGGTAATTTTAATCTTTTTGACCCGTCATAACTCGTATCACGAGTCGTAGGAAGGGCCTATGACTCGTCCCTAGGATTCATAATAGAGATGTTAAGAAAACTTACCTGTGGACCTACGAGTACATCCTATGACTCGTACTATACAGGTATGACCCATACTATGACTCATAGGTCACTCTTATTTTGAGGTACATGCCTTGCATAGTTCATAGCTACAGTGAGTACTACGACCCGTACACTAAAGTTATGAGTCGTAGGACCAACCGTACCCCGAACTCATGCACTGAGATACACCTCTGCTTCTCACCACGACTCATACTATAGTCCGTACAATCCTCTTGAGAGTCGTATTGAGAACCGTAACACCAGTCTGTACAGCAATTCTTCTGCCACCTGTTTTTGTTTCTCCTGCACACTGAGCACACATAAGTTAATAAACTTGGGTTGACTCCCAAGAAGCGCTTTATTTAACACCGCAGCACAACGCAGGTGGTTCGGTTACTCAGAATTCACCAAACCACCACATGGGTTGCCTCCCAAGAAGCGCCTGATTTAACATCATGGAACGACGCAGGTCTCTTGACTACTCAGGCTTCATCAAGAAACTCAGAATCATCCTGGATTGCTGAGACCACTCTATACTCCTTTGGTTGCTTCATTGACCGCAGACATTGAAAGTGATCTCTTCTTTATTGATTCTGAATTTTAACTGGCCAGCCTCCATATATACTAAAGTCCTCCCAGTAGCAAAGAATGGTCACCCCAAAATGATGGGGACCTCAAAACCAACCTCGCTATCAAAGATCACGAAGTCTGCTGGGAATATGAATTTGTCCACTTTAACAAGCACATGAAATATGATGCCCATGGGCTTCTTCATAGTTCGATCAACCATCAGCAGCCACATAGTAGTCGATGTGGGGGCTCCTAAGCCCAGCTACTTAAACACAACTAATGGCATCAAATTGATGTGTGCTCCCAAGTCGTAGAGTGCCCTTGCGAACTCAACATCACCAATTGTACATGAAATGGTGAAGGCACCTGGATCTTCCTTCTTCTAGGCAAGGACCCATGAGGCTATAGCGCTACAATGATGCACGTTATCCATAGGCTCATAGCTCATGTACCTCTTCCTATAACAAGGTCCTTCATAAACTTGGCGTAACCCGGCATCTGTTCCAATGCCTCGACCAATGGTATGTTTACAGATAATTGTCGTGGAGTAGCCTTGTAAATCTGTGTGGCTCCTTGCTTCTCTCCTTGTTCAGCCTCAGGCCCTTTTCAACAACTAGAGCCTTAGTCAACTCACCATCCTCATCATGCTCATTCTCAGCAACCTCTTCCTCATCATCAATTATGCTTTATTTCTTCCTTTGAAGCTAAAATATAGCCTATAGAGGAGGATCAACTATGGTCTTTCCACTCCTAGTCATATCAGCCATGTAGTGACCATTCTTCAGATTCTGGACTGTGTTGCTAGGTAGTGTACCCCTTTGCCTACGATTCATGGATGCTGATAGAGCTCCTAGCTATTGTTCAATCTGCTTAACAGCCAAAGCATGTGGCTCAACTCTCTGACCCATGCTCGATAGATCTCCACGGATGTCTTTCAGCTGATCATCTGTGGATCTAACCTTCTTTAGCATCTCAGCCATCATACTCTCCAACTTTGACTGTCCAGCCTCCCCCTCACATGCATTCGGAGGCACGTACAATCCTACTCGATCATTGTGGCAACCGTCATTCCTTCTCTATTCTCCCTCATGCTCACAACCTCAGCTTCTATCTCTGTACCCATTTCGGTTGTAATTATCTCTATATTGGTTCCGACCTTGGTTTCCAGAACCTTGGCGCCAAGTTTCTTGTATAGACCCTTGGGCGTAAGCTCGGAAACCCACCAATTGGTTGTCTAAAAAGTTGTTCTCCTCCTCAGAATCTAAGTGCTCAAGCCCTGGCTCATGTCCCTATGTCCTCACTGCATTAACTTTTCTAGCTCCAGTGTCCATGATATGCTTTGTGAGCAGGTCTAATGATGTGTTCATATGGGCCAATTCCTGGTCACATTCTTCATCTTTCCTTCGTTGGTCTGCAGTCAAACCAACATCATATGTACCAGCCATCGCTTTCGCTTCTCAGATGTGCCATACTCTATTTGTTTTCGTCACTCTATCTAGAATAGTAGCAGCTTGCTCCCAAGTGTGGCTCATCAGTGCTCCTCCCACCACTGTGTCTGCTACAGCTTTAGTACTGTTGTTTAATGATCTGTAAAAAATTTCCAACAAGTTATTATCAGGGATTGTGTGGTTCGGGCACTTAGTCAACCTCTTCTTGAACCTCAACCAGGTTTCATGAAGTGCCTCAGCCTTCAATTGTCAAAAATTATAGATTTCATCCTTAAGCTACAACATCCTAGAGGGTGGAAAGAATCTCTCTAGAAAAGCCTGTTTGATCTCCCTCTAATTGGTAATGGAGTCGTTGGGCAACTCCGATAACAATAAAGTGGTCTCCCCAAACAGAGAAAAAGGAAAGAGTCTTAGCCTTATAACGTCCTAGCTGACTCCGGGCAACCTGTATGTCTTGCATATTCCAACAAGTTCATTAGGTGCAGGTTGGCATCATCAGCTTCATGACCACTAAACACCCCCTTCATGTTCAATAATTGGATCATGGTGCTAGTGATGTCGAATTTTTCCCCAACAGGCAATGGTGGTGGTACAGTAGCTCCGGTTGACCCGACTTCATCAATGTCCAGGTCATCCTCATTGAAGAATTGAGGGGCATATATTTGACCTCTGTTTCCCCTTCCATGGTGACTAGCTTTGACAACCTCATCTCAAGCATCCTCCGTGTCCTGAAGTGCAGCTTGCCGAGCTAGCTCGGCTTGCCTAGCTTCTTCAGCAGTACGGGAATCTCTCTGCTCTTGGTTCTCCATCCTTTGTAGTGTTCTTTCGAGTTCGAGATCCAAAGGAATTAGGGGATTTCAGCTTGATGTGTCATGATTTTATGGCACTTTCAACGCTTAAAATTAAGAAAATATGTTAACCCCGGGTATGTTTATATAGATATAATGTGTTTTTGTTGAGTGTTGCAGAAACCAGGTTCGCATAGTGAAATGAGCATAATGAGGCTAAATTGGGCTAAAGTGTGGAATTCCAGCAAGGTAACAAGTCGTCATCACCGGATGACTCATTCCTTGAGCTGTTGGGAGAAGAATATTTTGAAGCACAATAGCCAAGCTAGAAACAGTGGTGACCATGAGTTGACAGCATGACTCATCTTGTCTAGCAACGATTCGTTAGGAGGGTCGTGAGGACTAGGATTTAAAATTGAGAAAAAAGGCCTGGGTGACACAACGGAAGACTTAACGAGTCGTCATGAGACTTGATGACTTGTCGTGAACAGGCAGGAGCATTCGTCCTCAACACTTGAAATTTCAAAGCTCAGAAGTAACGAGGGACCTAACGATTCGTTCAGTCACTTAACGAGTCATTAGGTGACCCATTGTTTAGAAGAATTTGTATGCTGAGCATAAGCAGTCCTAGATTTCCATGACTCATTAGGATACCTCACGAGTTGTCACCACTGTCGTTACCACTGCCGACCTGCATACCTTTTTAATTTAGAAAAGGATTTGTCTAAGTCTATAAATACTTTATGTAGGTCTATTTTTGCAGTTTATGCAATTTTTACGACTTTCTACTATATTGTTTGAGTTGTTGATTAATATTAAGGTTCAAGAAACAAGTTTCATAATTTTGTTCTTGAATTCGATGATTCAAACGATTTTGGACTATTAATCTTAAATTCTTGCTGATTTATTCAAGACGTGTGGATTCTTCTACGAATTATTATAAGTTGCAATTATGATTTTTTTTCTCTAATTTCTAATGGTAATATTTCAAGGCATGAGTAGTTAAACCCACAACTAGGGTTGTGGGAGCCATGATAAATAAACACAGGCAAAAATACTTAGTAAATCTTGAACGGGGTTTATGCATGTATTATTTTTCCCTTCGTTTTAGTTGTTTCTTAATGGTTGTAAATGTTAGAATTTGCCTTCTTCTTACTCACTGGATCAAGGGGAGTAATGAATGGAAAAAGTTATTAACAACAGAGATTTCAGGCTATCAACTCTCATCTAATAGCTTGACCTTGTCCGAGAGTAGCTAATCCGATATCAAAGGGTAAGGGTAAATCAAGTATACATCTGCATACGGATCAAGTAGCATGGTGGTAATCATCTAAATAGGGGACCAACCATTTAGGTGAAGTTAACTTTTCGATATTGCATGTTAAGCACCGGAATAGATCATTAGTATAAAATGTCTTGTGGTTATGAAGTCATGGGGAACACAATCCTAGTCAGATCACTTTTTAAATACAATCAAATTTAATCAAGGATATACTCATTGCTCTATATTATTTTCTATTATTTCTTGCTACAATTTCCCCCATAGGAAAAAAGTAAGCCAATAGTAGTAGTTATATGCATTAACTAAGGTCCTCGCCATATTCCTCTTGGGATTCGATCCAAACCCTGGTTGGGTTCTATATTTGATATCGACCGCTTTATATCTCATTACGAGGTATAATTTGGGTGACATCGAATTTTGATGCCATTGCCGAGGAATACAGCTTAGGCTTTTGTTAATTGTGTTTGCTTTGTTGTTGGTCCTTATTTCCTTTTTATTTTTTCTTTGTTATTTTTTCTTCTTCACAAGTCTCAGCTTCGTATATGCCCAGTACTAGGATCCAAGGAAAATCCCTGGTTCCAAATGATCACGAACTTGAGCGAACATTGTGGAATTTAAGGAATATGGCCAACGCACATGGGTAAGAAATAGTGGAAGAAGCAACACCCAAAATGTTGGTTGAGGAACAAGCTCGAGAAAGAGATAGAGAGGCAGCGAGGCTCGCTGAAGAGCAACGCCAAGCTGCCGAAGCTGAGCGAGCTAGACGGAATAGAGGTCCAGACTAGCAGAGGCACCGGTACTTTGATGATGATGATGATGTTGATATTGATGAGGCCGGTGCCACTGGAGCTATTGTACCTCCCCCTTTGCCTGTTGGGGAAAAGTTTGACATTACCAGTGCAATGATCAAACTGCTCAACATGAAGGGGTTATTTGTGGGTCATGCTACTAATGATGCACATACTCACTTGACAAATTTTGTGGGTATTTGCAAAGCATACAAACAACCGGGAGTGAGTTAGGATCTAATAAGGCTGAGGTTATTTCCCTTTTCACTAGGGAGTGAGGCAACACTATGGTAGGCTGAATTGCCAAACGATTCTATCACTACTTTCACAGAGCCTAAAAGAGCTTTTCTTGAAAGATTCTTCCCACCTTCCAGAGCATTGCAACTGAAAGATGAAATTTATAACTTCAGGCGGTTGAATTCTGAAGCACTTCATGAAACTTGGTTGCGGTTCAACAAGAAGCTGAAAAAGGTGCCCAACCACAAGATACCAGATGATACACTATTGGAGATATTTTATAGGTCTCTGAATGCTAACACCAAGGCAGTGGCAGATACTGTCTCTGGCAGAACATTCGTGAGTCATACATATGCTGAGGCTGCTGAGGTCCTTGATAGGATTACCAAAACCAACTGATAACATTAAAAATATACTCCTCATGCAAAGAGTATATACGGTCACTCTATCAAAACAAATACCCCGATGGATATCGGGGTCGATCCCACAAGGACTAGTGAGTGATAAGTACGAGTGTCGGTTGATAAATTGAATTTAGCTTGCACCACCTAGAAATAACATAGAAATAAACAAGTTGGGGGAGATTAAAATTTTTAATAAAGTATAATTTCTAATTTAGTTAACTACGATAGCAAAATTACCAAGGTTGCTGACAAGAATGTGAAAGACTAGAGGTNTTCCACCAATAGAATTCCCATAAGTCACGATACATATTGGTACGATAGCAAAATTACCAAGGTTGCTGACAAGAATGTGAAAGACTAGAGGTGTGGTGTAGATGATATGCTAACTAGATAGGGTCATGCTAGGTTTTCTCATAAGTTTAATTAGTGTAAATAATGTGGGGAAAATGGGTATTTACTACTTTTTAGCCTTATAAATACCTCTTTCTAGAGTTTTATCAAACCTCTAGACACTGTTAGCTCAACCCGATCAGATTTGGATTAATAGATGCACTAATTTCTAGCTATTAGCTACTAGTTAGGAGTGAGAATATAATTTGGTCTATTTCTAGCCTAATTTCACAATCTCTCATCCATACCCACCATTAAATTCTCTCCCAATACTTAATTATTCTTTTGCAAAAAACAATCAAGTAAGAACAATTAGACCCATATCATAATCAATGGATCTTTAATTATAGGTTGAAGAGAATCTAACAGATTTAAACATAGTTAAATAATATTGAGATGACTCTAGCAATACCCACTCTAATTAAGAATTCATCATCACACACATCTAGTTAATGATTTAGCTACTCATAATTAAGAAATTCAAAAGTAATAAACTCATTGAATTTAATAGCAAGAGTAGCAAAATCAAGTTCAACAAGTAGTCTTCAACAATGACAATACCTTGCTATCAAGAAGAAGAAGAAGAAGAAGAAAAAGAGAATAGTTCTTTTCAAAATTTACCAATCAAAATCTCCTCTTCTCTGCCAAGGGAATATTCTGAAGGCTATGAATTGGAAGTTGATGAGTACACAGTACTTTTTCTAGAATATATATCCAAGAAAATAGAGTATTTTCTCTCTCTTTTCCATGCTAGATAATTTTTACCCTGAGAAGCATTCTAGCATTGGTGAAGGTATCGGTGGTTCGCTGGTCAAAATCCACAGATCGTTGGTTACACTATTTGAGCCTTCAATAAATTCTAGTAAACATCTTCGGTTCATTTCGCGTTTCACAGATCTCCATCTGTGCATCGTCGATTCTTTACTCTTCAACCCAACAAGTCAGGTGTCATTCGGTGACTGGACCAGTGAGTCGTCATTGGCAACTCGCGTTTCGCCGGTGGCTTTGTTTTCCAGAGGCAGTGGTGGTCGGCTTTTAACCGGCGTTTCCCCGATCTTCTTCGGTGGAACACCGAATTTTATCCCACTTTCTTCTTTTTGCTCCATTTCTTGCTCTTTTCTTCGCATCAGGAATCTGCACATAATAAAATCAAAAAGAGCATAAAATTCACATAAACAACTCAAAAACTAAGCAAAAATTCAGGCTTAAGAGCCTAATGAGTTGGTGAATTACCAATTCATCACCAACCGCTCATGGAACACAAGAGAGTCAGAAGTCCCAACTAGTACTTATGCGGTGGGTATGTTTGTGGAGCAGAGAAGAAAGGATGAAGAGCAAGATTATGATATTGATGAGATCAAAACCACAATGGGCCTTCTTGCTAAACATATCATGGGAGCTGGAGCAGAAAAAGTGAATGCAATTGGTTCCCAGGGCAAGGCCCTAAGAAATGATGGAGGTAAGTCAGAGTTTGAGGAGGAAGCTAATTATTTGAACGATCAAGGGGCGAGTTTCCGGACCAATAGACAAGGTTCTAACCAAGACTCTTGGCGTCAAGTCCAGAGAAACCAAGGTTAGAACCATTACAGAGATAACACCTACAATCGGGGCCAATATAGGGACAATGGTGACTAGAAAAGGCGTGAGGAGTACAAAAATGATAGAAGCGGTCTCTATATTCCTCCAAGGTACCGTGAACCAGAGTCTAGCAGCTCAAGGGTGGAAGATATTTTGTCTAAGTTACTTACGCATATGGAGGTGACAGATGGCCATTTTAAGGAACTCCACGCTGATATTTTCGATATGAACCAAAAGGTGGAGTCACATGTCATTGCCATTAAGCAGATAGAGCAGCAGCTCAGTCAGATATATGTTGCTATGAACCAAAGGAAAAAGGGCATGTTTCTCGGTAATACAATTCAAAATCCAAAAAATGACAGTCATTGCATGGCTATCACTACTAGGAGTGGGAAGGCGACAGTTGATCCTCCTATGCCAGTTGTGACTAATGAGATAGTTGAGCCCTCAGGGATTGATGATGATAGGATTGCGGACTCTGAGGAGCAGGTTTTGATTGATGATACAGTTGAGAAGATAGCTCCTAGTAATGCAGAGGAGCATGGGTTTGACAAAGGGAAGGAGAAGGAGGTACCTCAAAAGATAATGCCAATTCCTAGACCTCTTCACCCTTTCCCCGCAGAGGCTGAAGAAGAAGGTCGAAGATGGGAAGTATCACAAATTTATTTCTATGCTAAAACAATTATCTGTGAACATCCCACTAGTTAAGGCACTCAAACAAATGTCTGGCTATGCTAAATTTATGAAGGACCTTGTCAGTAGAAAGAGGACGGTGAGCTTTGAAGTTGCTGATAATTTGCACCATTGTAGTGTAATAGCATCTCGGTCCCTTGTGCAAAAGAAGGAAGACCCTGGAGCTTTCACCATACCATGCACTATTGGAGCCTTTAACTTTGCTAAGACTCTATGTGATCTGGGTGCTAGTATAAATCTGATGTTGTTGGCAGTATTTAGATAGTTAGGCTTGGGAGCCCCCAAAGTGACTATAATGCGACTACTGATGGCAGATCGCACGGTGAAAAATCCGGTGGGGATTCTTTATGATGTGCTGGTAAAGGTGGAGTCCTTTATATTTCTGGCTGACTTTATTATTCTAGACTATGAGGCTGATTTTGAGGTCCCCATTGTCCTAAGGTGACCATTCCTCGCCACCGGGCGTGCTCTTATAGACACGGATATCAGACAGCTGAAATTTCAATTGAACAATGAAGAGGTGAATTTAATGTGTGCCGGTCCATGAAACAGCCAAATGACATGTAGGTGGTCAGTGATTGATGTTGTGGAGGATGAGCTTCCAATCATGCCTATTGATAAGAGAGTGAGTATTGAGGACTTAGCAGCAGCGTTGATGAATGTTAATTCTGAATAGATCAATGGGGGTGATGAGATCCTTAATGCACTTGCTGGTATGGTTTCGTACATTTATGCTCTGAAGAAGATTGATCTTGATCTGAAAAATTGGGTGACCCCACCAACCAAGCCATCTATTGAGGAGCCTCCAGTATTGGAGCTCAAGGCACTCCCATCTCACTTATGATATGTATTTCTAGGGACTGGAAACACATTACCGGTCATAGTTGCAGTTGACTTGGTGGAATGGCAAGTGGAGGCTTTGGTCTCCATTCTGAAGAGGTATAAAAAGGCCATTGGGTGAACCATTGCAGATATTATTGGGATCCCATCCAGTATTTCCACACATAGGATCCAGCTTCAGCCAGATTTTATTCCGAGCATTGAGCATCAGTGTAGGTTGAATCCTCCTATGCAAAAGGTGGTCAAGAAGGAAATTATTAAGTGGTTGGATGCATGTGTGGTTTACCCTATTGTTGACAGCAAATGGGTGAGCCCAGTTCAATGCGTACCAAAGAAGTGAGGAATCACTATGGTCGCGAGTGCTAACAATGAGCTCATTCCACTGAGACTAGTCACATGTTGGAGAGTATGCATGGACTATCGGAAGCTAAACCATTAGACGCAGAAAGATCATTTTTCGATGCCATTCATGGATCATATGCTAGACCGACTTGCAGGCAGAGGGTGGTACTGCTTTCTATATGGATATTTGGGGTACAATCAGATCTCTATAGCCCCTGAAGACCAAGATAAAATCACTTTCACCTGCCCCTATGGGACATTTTATTTCAAGAGGATGTCGTTCGGGTTATGTAATGCGTCGCCACTTTTCACCGCTGCATGATGTCCATATTCTCTGACATGGTGGAGGATACCATGAAGTCTTTATGGATGAATTTTCGATCGTGGGTAACTCATTTGATGATTGTTTGGCTCATTTGAGCAAGGTGCTACATCAATGCGAAGAGACTAACTTGGTGCTTAATTGGAAAAAGTGTCATTTCATGGTCAAAGAAGGTATAGTGCTCGGCCACAGGATTTATAGTAAGGGAATTGAGATGGACAGAGCGAAGGTCGATGTAATTGCTAGTCTACCACCTTCAATTTCTATAAAGGGTGTTCGAAGTTTTTTGGGTCATGTAGGATTTTATCAGAGATTCATCAAGGATTTCTCAAAGATTGTACATCCTTTGTGCAAGCTACTTGAGAAAGAGATGAAGTTTGTGTTTGATGATGCGTGTTTGAAGGTGTTTGAATGCCTAAAGGAGAGATTGACTACTACTCCAATCATAGTGGCCCCTGACTGGTCCTTACTGTTTGAGGTTATGTGCAATGCTAGTGGAGTAGCCCTGGGAGCTGTTTTGGGCCAAAGGTGTGAAAAGATTTTTCATCCAATTTATTATGCTAGCAAGGCGCTTAATGCATCTCAGAAGAATTACACAGTGATAGAACAATAGTTGTTGGCTGTGGTATTTGCATTCGAGAAGTTTCGGGCTTACCTGCTTGGAACTAAGGTGATAGTTCATACAAACCATGCAGCTCTGAGATATTTGATGGCAAAAAGGATGCAAAGCCACGGTTGATTTGATGGGTTTTGTTGCTGCAAGAGTTCGAGTTTGAGGTTAAGGACCGAAAGGGGACCGAAAATCAGGTGGGCGATCACTTATTGAGATTAGAGGCAGATGCAGCACTTCTAGATGAGCTTTATATAGATGACACATTCCCCGACAAGTAGGTTTTGGCTGCTTCCCATGATCTCATCCCATGATTTGCGGACTTCGCTAATTATCTAGTGAGTGATGTGGTACCGGAAGATTTATCTTTTCACCAGCAAAAGAAATTCATGTCTGATGTGCTGAAGTTTTTCTATGATGAGCCTTACTTATTCCGCATATGTGCTGATGGGGTAATTCGGAGATGATGCCCGAGGCTGAAATCTTGAGCATATTGGAGGCTTGTCACTCATCCCCTGTTGGGGGTCATCACAGCGGGATTCGCACAGCCCACAAAATTATACAATGTGGGTAAATTGGCCAACCATTCACAAAGATAGAAATGATTTTTCAAAAGCATGTGATTCATGCCAAAGGCAAGGAGGCATATCAAGGAGGCATGAGCTCCCTCTTACTTCCATCCTTATCATTAAGCTATTTGATGTTTGGGGCATTGACTTCATGGGCCTGTTTGTGAGCTCAATGGGATGAAGTACATACTTGTAGTTGTGGACTATGTTTCTAAGTGGTTGGAGGTAATTGTGCTTCCAAACAATGAAGGTAAGAGTGTCACAGCATTCTTGAAGTGGAATATTTTTGCCAAATTCAGGACTCCTAGAGCGATCATTAGTGATGGGGGTTCGCACTTCTACAACTGGTTGTATCGAACTTTGCTTGAGAAATATGGGGTGAAACACAGGGTGGCAACACCTTGTCATCCACAATCTAATGGGAAAGTTGAGGTCTCCAACCGGGAGATAAAGACCATCTTAGTGAATACTGTGAATGCTAATTGGACAGATTGGTCTAGGAAGTTGGATGATGTGTTATGGGCTTATCGGAATGCATTCAAGACCCCTATAGGTATGTCTCCTTATCAGCCTGTGTATAGAAAAGCATGGCATCTTCTGATTGAACTTGAGCACAAAGTTATGTGGGCACTCAAGAAGCTGAATCTGAATTGGAGTGATGCTGCGAACTTGAGGCTTGATCAGTTGAATGAGCTAGATGATTTCGTCTAAAAGCCTATGAAAGTTCAGAAATTTACAAAATGAGGATGAAGATACATTAAACCAGAAGATTGAGCAGAGAGAGTTCAGCCCTGGAAATATGGTGTTGCTATTTAATTCTAGACTTCTCTTGTTTCTGGCAAGCTGAAGTCCAAATGGTTGGGACAATTTCGAGTGGTCCAAGTATTCTCCTATGGGGCAATTGAATTGGAAAATCACGAAGGCAAACGGTTCAAAGTGAATGGCCAACGGGTGAAAGCACATCTAGGGAAGAGTGAAGAAATTAAACTGGTGGAACCTTGGGCTCTGGGTGAAGTCTGAGTAACCCGGGGACTTACGTCGTGCCGCGACGTTAAATCAGGTGCTGCATGGGAGGCAACACATGGAGGTATCTTGGTGAAGTTTAAGTAATCAAGATACCCGTGTCATGTCGCGATATTAAATCAGGCGCTTCTTGGGAGGCAACCCAAGTTGTAATTGTAATATCGGTATAGTATTTATGTGTGTTGGCATGTGAAGGTTATTAGGATGAGAAATCTAAAGCTGGAACCAAAATTCAGAACATTAGATTCTGGTTCCAAAAAGCACAGGATGAGTCGTTGCCTGACTGAATGACTCATCAAGACCAGCCATGGCCACTGAAGCAAAAATAGTTCAATATTGAAAGTCAATGACGAGTGACTCAACGAATCGTGAGGTCGCTCAACTCATCAAGTCACTCGTCCTGACACTACTAAATTTCCACCAGAGTACAGGGCCAACGTCTCAAGACACGACTCATTGGGTAAGACCACGAGTCGTTGCTTGAATCATTAGATCCCAGGTAAGCTTTCTATTTTTGAATAAAGTAATGGACAACATAATGAGTCGTGACTTGTGAAATGACTCGTTACGTGGGTCTTGGTGCATCAGAATCAAGTTAAATCACCCAGCCCGACCCACGTACAAATTGGGTAAATTTAAGGTTAAATCATATAAAACCCACGATTTTGACTGCTTGACCCACATTTCAAACACCAAGCTCTCTAAAATTGTTTCCCTCTCCCCTAATCACTTCCTGTCTCTAAACACACACATACACCTGCTCAAATTTGAACCTATAATCGCCTGATTAGAAGTCGAACATCACCATCACTGCCCACACAATTACACCCATCACTCCTCAAATTCTGATATTCTATCCTAGAAATTGTGAGTATTAAAAATGTTTCATGTATTACTTTCAACCTCCTCTTGCTTGTAAATATGATCCGTATTTAAATTAGGTTCCCAACATTAAAACCCTAAATTTCCATGAAATTAATTGCTTAAAATGATGATCACTGAAATGTTAGAACTAAAATAGCCTATGATTGCTTGAATGAGTAATTTCCAATTGAGTTTGAGTACCGGTTGGCTTGGGTTTCTTACACCCATTGAGTCGGCAGGCATTACGATCTATATTTGTTTCGGCAATGAAGCTTTAATTGTTGTGCCCGCCCAAGTCCCACCAAAATGAAAGTGTATAACATATGATATGGGTGAAATCTGAATAACTCATCAAAATTTGGATGTAAAACATGGTATAACAGGTTGTTCAGTGATGACGCCTCATGTAACGATTTGTGGGCGTGCCTAACGAGTCGTTACATGACTCATCACCACTGACATATAGTACTGGTAATGGAACTCTTAAGCACGAGTCACATAACGAGTCGTAGTATCACCTCATGACTCATGATGTGCCTCGTCCTGAGTGGGACAAAAATTGTGTTGAAGCTCTAAGTTATAGACCACGACTGACTTAACGACTCATTTCCATAAACAACAACTCGTCAGGTCAAGTCATTAAGCCTACTAGAAATAAATGAGATTTTGGACCTACAAAAAACGGATGACTTCACGAGTTGTTTCCAATGGCAACGATTCATTAGGTGTCCCGTCCAGTCTGTAGGCAGTCACTAATTTTACCTTTTCATATACTCTCATCTTGGATACTAACGACTATTCACAGGTACAATGGCACCAAATGAAACTCCCAAGAAAGGTCCGGCCAAGAAATAGAGGCAGGAGAAGGGCCAGCCCTTGACTCGCTAACTAATATACTAGCAATCATCCTCAGAAGAGTCGAGTGGCTCGATTGAGGAATATCAGATATCCGAGGAACAGCTTAAGCGGTGATCGACCAGGGATAGGCCTAAATGCCCTATTAATCCGACAGCCATGGTCATTTCTCCGACTCCACTCGCAAGGGACCTACCCAGCCAAGAGGAAGGAAATGCCGAGGTCTCAACCCCGAATGTTCACGAGGGCAATGCAACTGTGACTAATGATGAGGATGACAATGAATCTCATGCCCAACAAGAAATCACTAATAATGAGGAGATTGAGACCTCCCATACATCTACGGAGCAGCCTCAGAGAATGGTGAGGAGGTGGTGTGTTTCGTGCATGCGGGAAATCTACAACAGGGACATCACTCCCACTGATAAGGGCCACCCAAAGCGAAGCATTTATGAGAAGCCAAGGCTGGTCACTATAGAATTCAAGGACCTCCCAGACATTCAGGCACTATTTATAAATACCTGTTTGGGTGGTTGAGTGAGCCATACGACAGCTACAGTCCACCATTGGTCGAAGAATTCTATGCAACATATGCAGCCACACTACAGCATCAGGCCTTAGGAGGCCACGACTAGAGGAAACGGCCTACACTGACTTGAGTGATGGTAAGGGAGACTCCAGTGGACATTTTTAGTGGACCATCTCCCATATATTATATGGTCCAAAGTATGAGCCCTCGATGAACACAGTCGAGTTCGATCATCGGTTGAGTGAGCTACAAAAAATCAATACCAAAAAGTTGAGTCATGAGGACGGAAAAAGACAATATACATGGCTGGCTCGAATCATTGCCACTCAGGGGATATCAGTAGAATGGCTGAATGGCTTGGAGGTGCAGATTAAGAAGGCCACACTAAACTTTCAGGCCAAATTATGGTGGTCGTTAGTGCGACACAGGCTAGTACAAACTAGAAATGATAATATTGTATCACCAGACCGAGCTGCACTGGTAGCTAGTATCATGGAGGGTTATGCTATCAACTTCCCAAAGCATATAGAGGAGGAGATCCGGGAGAGAGCCATTATGGACAGCACAAGAATCCTCTTCCCATGCCTCATAGCTCGGCTCTGAAAGGAGTCTCAAGTCCCGGAGTTGCCATCCGTAGATCAAAATGTGGAGGTCCACAAGATTACAGATATTAGGTTGATCAGAGATGATACGAACCCAGTTTCTAGGGACAGGGTCAGACAGCCATATCCGCAGGGGCCACATTACTAGCTGAGGCATTGAGTGGACGTCTTTAGAGTGATGTTGTGAGGTTTACATAAATTAAGACAGAGCCGTCAGCAGCCCATGAGACTAGAAGCCAGCCTGATGCTACCACTACAGCAGATACACCATTGCCTACAAAGTTCCTAGAGTCATCCTCCACTGCATCAGCAACTCGCCCACCCGTTACATTTCGTTCCTTACCGGCCGACCTAGTCACGATATCCCAGGATTTTCTTACTGACATGGTAGGCGGTTGGCGATACACAGCATTTTAAGTGAAAGTGCTAATGGAGCAGGTTAAGCCTTGGGTGACGAAGGAATTAGAGGGCCTATCTAGGATATGGCATGACAAATTGGAAGCCTTCAAAAGGCAGATGGATGAGCGCCTTGCTCAGTTACAGCCCCTGAGCTGAACCGAAGGTGTGTGAGGTGGCGTCCCTGAGAGCTGAGTTGAAAAAGTTGTCCGCACGGCCAATACCTGCCATAACACCGCCTGTGCTCCCAGTAGTAGAGGATGAGAGTAAGGAGGAGCTACCTCCGGTAGTTGATTTCATCGCAGAGGAGCCTGTAGGTTATGACAAAGGGAAGAGACCTCGAGAGGAGGTGAGTGAGGGTGAGAATTGTGATCTTCTACACAAGCAGAAATGGGAGAAAAGAGACATGGAGGCAGCACTGAAGCTGTCTAGAGATGAGGATCAAGAGAGGGCCCAGTCTGATGCTGCTAGAGCTCGTGGAGAGGGTACGATCTCTGTCGATTCAGAGATTGCACTCGTTATCCCCGGTGCAATCTACTAGAAAGTCTAGTAAGAGTAGTAATAAACTAGCTAGGAGACCTATAGNAGGGTACGATCTCTGTCGATTCAGAGATTGCACTCGTTATCCCCGGTGCAATAGGAAAGGAGATTAGGGGTGCATCTACACCCTCCACCGACCAGGCCACAAGCGTCTAGGCCGCATAGGTATGCTCCCTATTCCCATGTTTTACTTTTCATATGCATCAAGGAAGTCGCATGCTTTTTTTATGGAGGTGGGAGGTGATACCTGGGTTTTTTTATAAACATAACCTAAGGGTTTTTCTTGCCTGTATCTTTTTCCTCGGGTGTTCCTTATCTACTAGGACCAGCATGTTTAGGTTTTTTGGGGTCCGTATTTTTTTTGTGTCAATTGAAAGGAAAATAGGTGAAATTAGGGCAGTCAAATTACATGAAAATTTTTTTTGATAAGTTTTTCATGTTGAAGCGAGTGAATGATACTCCTCCTAAATTTTATGTGTGTACGTGCTAAGTATATAAGCATGACCGTTGTGAATCTTTGCATGGCATTAATACTGTGAATGTGTTTACCATTGTGTGACTGTGTATGAACTAGCAGTTGGTAGTGATGATGTTGTCCTATGCAATGGTCATTGTATTTAGCGTCAGTTCCACAGTGTGTACACAATCTAGAACTTTTTCAGTTAGTCGTACCAAGGTTATAAGATAGTTAATGAGGAGATCACCATAGGTCGTTGTTTAGAATAATCCAGTTAGCCTAAATGACCGACCAAATGAGTATGAATATCCCTTGATCCCGAATTTGAGCTGAAATTGACCTTTTTTGTTGTGGAACCAATTCTCTTTCCTGCTTTAATTATAATGAACTTGTTTTGGCCTTGGTCCCTCCTTGAATACTGTGAACCTCAACTCAGGAAAATCGCCTAAGTTGAGGGTGGCTATTATAAGGGTGAATAAGAAGAGTAGGGAAAAAGATTGAATAATGAAAACAAAAGGGTGGGTGTGGTGTGCTTAGATATAAAAGTGAAATAAATGTGTACACCTGATGAAAAATTCATGAAAGAGCATAAAAGAAAAAAAAGGAGAAAAAAGAGAAAGTGAAAAAGAATAGCCCGCACCCGTGGTTTTGAAGAAAACAAAGGAGAAAGGGAGAAAAGTGGAAAGAAGGTTAACTAGAGGCAATGTTAGTGTAGTGCCAAGGAGGGTTGAGTCACTATGTCAATATCTACCATACCCGCGCCCAAGCCTACAATACAAGCCTAAAAAAATCCTATCGTGATCCAAATGTAATTCTCTGACCAACTGAGGTATAGAAAATAAGGGCAAGCTTATGGTTTTGTATGCGACCTATGTGCACTTCTTTGTGAGAGTGAGTGTGAGTGTACTTGACACAGTCCCTGCATTAAATTGTAGTAATTGAGAGTTGTGAATGAGTGGGACTTCATTGCAGTGAGGGCATATGGGCAACAATATCATCTACTAATTGTCCGGGTCAGTGTCATATGATTGTGCGCATGGTTGCAAGTTGATAGTGTAATGCCATTCTTTGATTCCTTTGTGTCATGGTGAAAAACTTTGCATATGCACTACGATTTGGATTCTAATGATATAGGAGGGGTTGGAAAATTTGGTTTGATTATGTTAAGAGTTTGTGACTGCCGTAGGTTTCCTAGATTTCTTTTGATTGAAACATTGGGTTAGTTTTTTTTTATTTATTTTGCCTGAAGACATGCAAAAGTTCTAAGTTGAGGGTGTTTATGTGTCATGATTTTATGGTACTTTCGACGCTTAAAATTAAGAAAATATGCTAATCCCAAGTATGTTTATATAGATATAATGTGATTTTATTGAGTGTTGTAGGAAATAGGTTCGGATAGTGAAATAGGCATAATGAGGCTAAATTGGGCTAAAGTGTGGACTTCCAGCAAGGTAACGAGTCATCGTGTCACTGGACGACTCGTTCCTTGAGCCATTGGGAGAAGAAGATTTTGAAGCACAATACTCAGGCTAGAAATAGTGGTGACTGCGGTAGACAGCACGACTCATCTTATCTGGCAACGAGCCATTAGGAGGGTCGTGAGGACTGGGAGTTGGAATTGAGAAAAAAGGCCTGGGAGACACAACGGAAGACTTAACGAGTTTTCATGAGACTTGACGACTCATCGTGGACAGTCAGGTGCATTCGTCCTCAACACTGTAAATTTCAAAGCTCAGAAGTAACGAGGGACCTAACGATTCGTTCAGTCACTTAACGAGTCAGGTGACCCATTGTTCAGAAGAATTTGTATGCTGAGCACGAGAAGTCCTAGCTTTCCACGATGATCTTGGGCATAATTGCATGCCCAAGTGCTACTTTATAACTCAATTTAGTCTTGTTTATCTACTTATTTATATATATTCTCATGTGATTTTATGTAAA
>JACEIK010001264.1:10351-27130 GCA_018107945.1 Datura stramonium
AATACAATATAAGTATTTTGTATTTGTTTCAAAATCACTTTGTGCAACCCTATCTTGTTAATCCACCATGGTTCCCACAACCCTAGCTATGGAGGTTTTATCCTCTCATAGTTGTAAGGTTGTGAATTGTATTGATGATTAAGAACGTAAATCAATACTTACAAGAATGAATGAGAAAAACACTTTCTTTAATTAATCACCAAAATATTGAAGAACAAGTAGCAAGAACAAGATAATTTCAAGAAAAGGTTGATTATAAGTTGAATCAACTCAATTCTCCTAAAAATCTCTTCTCTTTAGAACTCTCCTCTTGTCTACAGAAAAATCAAACTTAAAATGTATTTATACAGACAGAAGAATCCTTTTCCTAGGCTAACGGGATGAATTTCCATATCTGGTTCCGCAGTCGTCACAAGCCAACCTACGATCCATACCAGTATCCTACGACCCGTAGCTTCCTTTCGTACCTTGCATGGTTGGCTGAATTTTGGCTAAGTGTTAGATCTTTGTATGATTCGTACCTCTATCCTACGATCCATACTGTGCTCCCATGTTTTGATTCTAAATCTTTGGAATTCTTCTTAAGTTCATCACGACTGTCATGGTACGACTTGTACCTTCTTCCCACCGGTTGTACATTCTTTCTGTAGCACGAGTCAGTTTCCTATGCAAATTTTCTGTATTTAGCCACAACTTCAACACCATGACTCCTACCATCTTGGTATGACTCGTACATTTCATCTCTTCAAATTTAGCCTTCTACAACTTTTCACAACCATCAGTACGACTCATAGGACCTTCCTACGGCTCCTACCGTAGTCTATACTTTGAGCATATTTTGCATACTTTAGGCTTTCTTTTGCAATTTTTAGGTCTAACACCAGTTTATCCTGAAACCAAAGGAAAAGTGCCTTATATCCACATAAAGACACCTAAGTCCATGCTATTTTCTTAGTTTTTGAGCGTCAAAAGTGTTGTCAATCCACAACACATCATAGGGCCAGGACTGATAGCTTTGGATTCTCCTAACAGAGGCTTGGTGGGCACTGTCAACAGTCCTAACAGAGGTCTTCAGCCCTAATGCCTTCAGCTATGAGTGTGCAATCTAGATCTAGGCGTGATCAAAGGGATGAGCACTAGGCTCAAGAGGCTAGAGTAGCAGACCCATAGAGACAAGCCCTCCAGAGTGTAGCAGATGTGGTCGGAGACACGTGGGTCAGTGCCTAGTAGGTTCAGGTACTTGTTTTATGTGCGGGAAGCCCTAACATATGGTCAAAGATTACCCAACAGCAAGACAGGTCCATGATAGGGGCCGAGGCCCAACTTCCAGTTCAGCAACTCCAATAGCATGCCCAGCTCAACAGGGGGCATCTACTAGTGCCGGTGGTGGTCAACGTCTATACAGGTTTTATGCCCTAGCATACCGTGTGGAGAGGGAGGTCTCCACAGATGTAGTCACTAGGATGTTAAAAGTATTCCACCTTGATGTATATGCATTGTTAGACCTAGGGGCTACTTTATCTTTTGTGACACCCTATATTGCTAGTAGTTTCGGAGTCAGTCCCGAAATCTTGTAAGAACCCTTCTCAGTCTCTACTCCAGTTAATGATTCAGTTATAGCTAGATGGGTGTATAAAGATTGGCCTGTCACAGTCCTTCTGAAAATCACCTCAGCAGATTTAGTAGAGTTAGCCATTACCAATTTTGACATTATCCTCGACATGGATTGGTTATTTGCATGTTATGCCTCAGTCAACTGTAGAACACGTGTAGTAGAGTTCAAATTTACGGGTGAACCAATCCTAGAGTGTAAGGGTAGTTCAGCTGTGCCTGTAAGTCACTTCATTTACTACCTTTAGGCTAGAAAGATGTACCATCTAGTTAGGGTCAAGGATGCTACATCCGAAACCCCGACCATCCAGTCAGTCCCTATAGTGTGTGAGTACCCAAAAGTGTTACTAGATGATCTACTGGGAATCCCTCCCAAGCGGGAAATCAATTTTGGTATTGACCTTCTTCCCGATACACAACCTATACTTATTCCTCCTTACAGAATGGTTCCAGCTGAGTTAAAGGACTTGAAGAAGCAGTCGAAAGACCTCTTCGACAAGGGTTTCATCAGACCAAGCAAATGGCCATGAGGTGCACCAGTTCTCTTTGTCCGCAAGAATGGTGGTTCTCTTCTCATGTGCATTGATTATCAACAATTGAACAAAGTTACCATCAAGAAAAGGTATCCTCTCCCCAAGACTAATGATTTGTTTGACCAGCTTCAGGGTGCTAAGTACTTTTTGATGATAGACCTTAGGTCCTGATACCATTAGCTCAGGGTTCAGGAGAGTGACATCCCAAAGATAGTCTTCAGGACTCGATATGGTCACTATGAGTTTGTAATTATGTCTTTGGACTAACTAATGCTCCTGCGGCTTTTATAGATTTGATGAATAGGGTGTTCAAGCCATATTTGGATATGTGATTGTGTTCATAGATGACATCCTAATATACTCTCGGAGCGAGGAGGAGCATGCCGCTCATTTGAGGGTGGTGCTGCAGACTCTTAAGGATCGCCAATTGTATGCCAAGTTCAGTAAATGTAATTTTTGGTTGAGCTCGGTGGTATTGGGTCATGTGGTGTCAAGTGAGGGTGTACAGGTAGACTCTCACAAGATAAAAGCGGTGAAGAATTGGCCTAGACTGGTGAATCCTTAGGATATCAGGAGTTTCCTAGGTTTATCTAGTTATTATAAGAGATTTATTGAGGGTTTTTCATCCATTGCATCCCCGTCGACTAAGTTGACCCATAAGAAAGTGAAGTTTCAATGGTCGAAGACTTGTGAGAAGAGTTTCTAAGATTTAAAGACTCGACTCACCTCAACACCAGTGTTAACCCTACCCGAGGGTACCAATGGGTTTGTGGTATATTGTGACGCTTCGAGGATTTTCCTTGGTTATGTACTCATACAGCACGGTAAAGTTGTAACCTATGCTTCCAGGCAGCTGAAAGTCAATGAAAAGAATTATCCGATTCATGATCTCGAATTGGCGGCGGTAGTATTTTCCTTAAAGATTTGGAGACACTATCTGTACAAGGTCCATGTAGATGTTTTTACGGACCACAAAAGCCTACAGTACGTATTTACCTAAAAGGATTTGAATCTATGTCATAGAAGGTGGTTGGAGCTTTTGAAGGATTATGATATGAGTGTCCTTTACCATCCGGGAAAGCTAATGTGGTGGTGGACACCCTTAGCAAGCTTTCCATGGAGAGTGTATCACATATAGACGAGGAGAGGAATGAGTTATTTAAGGATGTACATCGGCTTGCATGACTAGGAGTTCATTTGGTTGACTCGACCGATGGTGGTATCACTGTTCAAAATGGGTCAGAATCATCGTTAGTGACCGAAGTTAAAGCTAGACAAGAAGATGATACTATTTTGGTAAATTTAGAGGAAGCTATTCAGAATTAGAAGGTGGAGGTATTCTTCAAAGGGGGAGATGGTGTGCTTCAATATCAGGGTCATTTGTGTGTTCCGGATGTTGATGATTTGAGAGATCGGTTGTTGCACGAGGCTCATGGTTCTAGATACTCTACACATCCCGATGCCACCAAGATGTACTGTGACCTACGGGATGTCTTTTAGTTGAGTGGCATGAAGAAGGACATTAGCAGAGTTTGTTGCTTAGTGTCCGAATTGTCAGCAGGTGAAGGTTGAGAACCAGAGAATAGGAGGTATACTTCAAGACATCAGTATTCCTACTTGGAAGTGGGAGGAGATCAATATTGACTTCATCACAAGGTTTCCTCGCACTCGTCACTAGTATGACTCCATTTGAGTGGTTGTGGACAGGTTGATTAAGGCATCTCATTTCTTATCGGTCAAAGACACCGATTCAGTGGAGGATTATTCTAAGTTGGACATTCAGGAGCTAGTTCGGTTTCATGGATTGCCCTTGTCCATCATATCAGATAGAGGCACTCAGTTTACCTCCCAGTTTTGGAGATTGTTTTAGAAGGGACATGGTACTCAGGTCAAGCTTAGCTCAACATTTCACCCGCAGACAGATGGTCAGGCCGGGCGGACCATTTAGAACCTTGAGGAAATGTTGAGAGAGTGTGTGATTGATTTCAAGGATAATTGGGATGATCATTTTCCTCTCATTGAGTTGGCATATAACAACAAATACCATTCCAGTATTTAGATGGCACCGTTTGAGGATCTCTATGGGCGGAGATGTAGATCACCTATCGGTTGGTTTAAGGTTGGTGAAGCTGCATTGATAGGTCAAGATTAAGTCCATGAGGCTATGGAGAAGGTTCATCTTATAAGGGACGGGTTGAAAACAACTCAGAGTCGCCAAAAGTCCTATGCGGATATAAGGAGGAGGGATCTTGAGTTTGAAGTTGATGATTGGGTGTTTTTTAAAGGTATCCCCCATTAAAGGAGCGATGAGATTCGAGAAGAAAGGGAAACTCAGTCCCCATTGTGTTGGCCCATACCAGATTGCGAAACGGGTTGGCAAGGTAGCATTTGAGTCGGAGTTTCCCTAAGAATTAGCTTCAATCTATCAAGTTTTTCATTTATTTCTCTTAAAGAAATATTTGGGTGATCCAGCTCTAGCTGTTATAGTGGATAGTGTCGGCGTGAAGGATAGCCTTAGTTATGAGGAGGTTCTAGTAGAAATACTTGATCATCAGGTTCGGAAGCTAAGAAACAAAGAAATAGCCTCAGTCAAGGTTTTGTGGAGGAACCAACATGTTGAGGGAGCTATGTAGGAAGCCAAAGCAGATATGATGGCTAAATACCAACATCTATTTCCTTCCAGCTTAGTTTCAACTTGAGGTATCAATTTCCTCCTTAGTACTCTATTTAGTTTCATGTTCAGCTCATGTGCCCTAACTTCTTTCATGTCAATGATTGTATGTGTGATTCAGGAATTCAGTTCAGTCATGTAGTTCAATTCGGAGTCAATCACACCATCAGATTTCAGCATTTATGTTTATTATTTGAGTATGATGATTGCATTTCTCTGCTTTTCAATATGTTTTCCACATTCGAGGAGGAATCTTCCCAAGGGGGAGATATTGCAATACCCCCAAAACCCTTAGATTGGACCCAGGAGTGGAAATGGAGAAAATAGAAATTTCTAACCAGGTCACGAGACGAGTGTTCTAGTGACCCATCAGGAACACCACGAGTCGTTAAGTAACTCACGGGGAAAGGTTGGGACTTGGGTGAAAATGTTGGAATTTTTGGTTACCACGGGTGTGAGCATAACTCATGGTCAACACCACGAGTCATTAGGCCAGCCATGGTCAAGGGGTGCTTGAAAGATGAGAAGTTCCACCAGTGGTGGTAATGGGTTGGTCACCAGAAATAGTCGGGTACACCACAAGTCTTGGTGACCCTTAGAAGGTTTTGGGTAGTGCAGGCAATGTCTGGTATACCACAAGTCGTCCCTCGTGGGGACTGACAGTTTGTTTTTCCCTGTGAATTTAATAAGAGCTTTTCCATAATTCCTAAGTTTCTAAGGGATAAACTACATCATTTTAAACTCAGAATAGAGTGTTTTAAGAAGGATTAAGTCATTCTAATCCTATCCTAATTCATGTATGCAAGCTTAGAGGTTTCATAGGTGATCAAGCCTAGTTTTTCAAAGTTCTTCCTCAATTCTCTTTGGGCAATCAAGGAAGTTGTGAAATCAGATTTCTTCAAGTATATAAGGCTATGAATGGGTGCAATAGTCCACACCCATGCCCAATCTTCTCTCAATTCATGAAAGTTCTAATTGATGAATCTGTGTGGTTTTTACCAATTTTTGAATTTCCTAAGTTTCAATCATGGGTATGATCTAAGCATGTTTTGAATGTTGAATTATGATAAATGGGCAGATTTTAAAATGTTTTAACTTAAAAATTATATTTTCAAGTTTTCTAAAGTATGATGCCCATCCATGAAAGTTCATGAAAGTTGAGATCCATGAGATATGTGTTCAAGAATTATGAGATGTTTATGAATAAAGTATGATTTTGAAATACCAATGTCTATGTTCATGTTTTCAAAGTGAATCAAGTTGATTTCAAGCATGTGTAAGTATTGGGCAAGCCCATGTGATCAAGTATGTTTTTATGATTTCATGAATTAGCTTACCATATGGTTTTGGAGTCTAGACTCCCACTATTTTTAACTTGTGGTATGGTTTGAGACAAGGATCCACATGTTATGATTTCAGATTTATGCATGTATGTTATGAGTCAGCTTCGTCCATAGGCGATGGTTCAGCTTTCTTGAAAAACGATGGAGAGCATATGCATGTTTTTGGGAGTAGTGTCTAGCACCTAGTAGGCTAAGGATCATTCAACCCTATGCCTCAGAACTACACGCCAATGTAGGTATGTTCAGATTATTTGGGATCTTCCTTATGAGCTTCCCGTGCCCACAAAAGGCGTTCAACTTGATATCGATGATATCATGGTAGTGTCCTTAGCCTTAGCAAAGCTTTGGATGGCTCTGCCCACTTGAATGTGATAGTTGAGACCACATAAGCTCTATCATCGTAATGTCGGTTATATGATGACTCTCCCATTGTTCCTCATGATTTTAGTTATGTATGTTCATTAGTCATGATATTATATTTTCAGCAGGTTTGACCCAATGTTCAGTTTTACTTATGATTATCAGTTTTCAGCTTTGGGTCATTCAATTCAGTTATGATGTTCAGTTATGTTCAGATAATGATTTTAGAAAATATCATGCAATCCCTACTCTCAGAATCTTATCTTGATATTTTTTATAATATGCGTGATTTATAATTTTACTTAGCGGTTTTACTTACCTTGCATACTCAATACACTCCACGTGTTAACCGCATACTCTATTTTTTATCGTTTTATGATACAGGCTCCGATATACAGACTCAATCCCCCCGCTAAACAGATTCCCAGCATTAGTACTTTCCGATCAGAGTTGGTGAGTCCTCATATTTTGAGGGCCTTTCTATTCAGATATGTTCTGTATTTTCAGTTTTCAGACTATAGTAAGTTACTTGGGGTCTTGTCCCATCAACTTGTCAGTATTAGAGGCTTTTCAGATATAATATGTATTCAACTTTAGACCTATGTATGTATTCAGATGTTAAGTTATATTTATATTTCGGCTATGTTATTTATGTTGTCTGTTTTATTTGAATGAGTTAGATGTTATGTTCATTCCATGGGTCGAATTGGAGCCTCTCTGGGTTCTTCATCCTGTGTCTCGATTCGGGCTTATGTTCGGGTTGTGACAAATATTGGGTGGATCAACTAAGCCATTTCATCACCTTGCTCGGCGATAAGTGATCACGCTCGATACAACTCTCCTTATTAAGGTTGGTGGCAGTTGTCGTTGTCAATAAACAAATTCCCAACGGATATTGGGGTCGAATCCCAAGGATAATTGAACTAGATCAACCAAGAGTCATAAAATAAATCAGTTTTGGCATGCATCTTTGTTTATATTGTAACAAGAGAAAATCTAGGGAAAAGAAGCAAATATAGAATTCTAGTTTTAAAGAAAAAACAAGGCAAGATTGGTTGTTGCAAGCAATGAGAATGAATTAGGGCGTACTTTTGATGAGGCATCGATTGGATTGGGTTTAATTAACTAGTCCCATATATCAAATAAAACATGAATATTAATGGAAAAGGCTACACCCGATGTTTCTCAACCACTTGGGTAAATTTGCCTTTAGTTTTCTCAAACCCCAAGGTTAAAACTATTGATCAGCCACTAAAAACTTGAGGAAGAGCTAAAGTATCTATAGCCTCAGCCCTTTAATGGATAATGAAAACGGGTTTTTACTATATCTAACTCAACTCCACATATCCATAATCCAATTCCTCACTAATGCTTCCTCACCCAGATCTTACTCCTCTCTTTCAAGCAAAAGCAAGATAAGAAAAGTAAATTAGTGTTTGCAACCATTAATTATAGTATTCAAACTTGGAGAAAACACTAGATTCATGTATTATAATTGAAATTAAGATTAAATTAACAACACCCAATCCATTCTAAACCCCAATCACGCACACACCCCAATAAATTAAATTAGCTACTCATAGATGAAGTTAAAGAGAAGATACCCATGGGCGATTCATTAACATTCATCATATTGAATAGAAACTCAAGCTTTCAAATCTGCAATAATGGTTACTTAGCTCAAAATAGAAAAGAGTAAGAAGGATAATGTGATCTCCTATTTCTCTCTTTATTCTCTCTACTTCTCTCTACAAAACTTCTTCACTAAGATGTACAAGTTGTGACATGTATGAGTACAATTAGGGTAGTTCTACACATTCTCATTTTTTACAACTTCTCTCAAATTCCCTTCGAAGCTTCCACATTGAATTTGTTCCAGAGTTGGATAATTTTGCCCAGTCAACGATCTAGTCATTTGCGCAGCACTTGTGTTTCATAGGTGCCCATCCACGAGTCACAGGTATCGCGCAGGTCTGAGTAGATTTTCTTTGACTCTGTCTGTGGTTGCACTTGTATTTAATAGGTGCCAACCTGTGCTGTGCTCTTCAGCTCAAGACCAGTGCTCTCTGCACGACACCTGTGTTTCGTAGGTGCCAATGTGTGACACGCAGGTGTAACACCCTAGATAATTTGAGTGATAAATTGATTCTTTCAGGTAGGTCTAATAGTACATAATATGCTAAGAAGGAAGTGTTTTGATGTATTTGAGTCACTCTATGGTCGTATTTAAGATTGGACATCGATCAAGTTGTTGAACGAAATTATGTAAAAGTTATCGTAAAATTTTCCTCTTGAGGTTCCTAGAATTTAGGCCAAATGTCTTGAATATTTTCTCCCAATATATAAAGAGTTTGGGGGAGGGGGTGTGTACGACCTATCAAATTAAATTTCTATGAGTCTAATTTCCAGTGCATTAAATGGTTCGTCAATTCGACTTCGGAGTAGAGAGATATTCGCGTTTTCGCGAGACTATGCAAGCAGGCACATCACAAGCGGTCTAAGGCAGTGGAGGACTAATTAAGTCCCTTTGGTCGGTTGTTGGTCATCCAAATTCATTTTCCAATAACTCCCTTTGTAAGAAACCTCTCTCCAAATCTTTCTTAAGTATTCTAAGTGTTCTTAATGTGGGAAGCCATGGTTTAACATGATTTTGATGTTGGGAAGTCGGGAATTGCATGTAACTTGGGTTTTTGTGTCTTTTCATGGCTTTTGGTGGCTTTTTCATGGTGAAGCTGTTGGTAAGACTTCTTCCTTTGGTTTTCCTTAGTTTTTGAGGTTGGTTATAGGTGTGTTAATTCTATTAGGTTGTTGTCTTGGAGTTTCTACCGTTGAATTCATATGAATCTTGTCGGGTAAGCTTCGTTTGTCTTATTTCGATGTTGAGTTGTGTTGGCTGCATTTTGGCATTAACTTGGGCTGCTCATAGGCAATAAATTGATTCTTATAAGCGCGTAGGTTTTAATAGCTCGAGTTTGCCAAAAAATCCAAGGTATGTTAGGCTTAACCCTTCTTTTATCGGCATGAATTCCAAAGTCGTTGTCCTATATTGATATGTATGTTGGATTTTTTGTGAATCTTTGTGTTATGTTATTGTTTGACTCTGTGTGTTGTTAATTTTATGATAATAAGTGTGGTATAAGTTGCTGATTTGGTTGATGGCTTGGGCTTTAGTGCGTAGAATCGTAGTCATGGAAAATTATTAGTCTTGTGTGGAGAGGTTGTGTGTGAGGTTTCTATTTCCTGTAGAAATTTATGGGATTCTTGTGTAAATAATATTAGGTGATGATATCAACAAGTGAATGAGGGTTTAGAGTGGTTAAGGCCGAAGGTTGTGATGATCTTTTATTGTACTAAAGTCGACGGTCGTGTCGGCCATGTCGATGACACGTTGATGGCCATGGCAACACTTGGGTTGGCTTGGTCCTATCTCCTGTTGTTAGTGGTGAGTAAAGCGGCTTGTGAGCTACTTGTAAAAATTAGGGATAGTGATGTTGGGCATATTCTTATGCCCATTCGCCATGTTTTTCCTTATTTTGAGTACATTATCCTTATGAAATGCATGAATTCATATTTATGTGTGTCTTATGAGCTAACAAGTATTTTTAGATGTTTTGATCAAGAAAACTAGGAAAAAAGACTCAAAAATAATCGAAGGTGTGAAGGAATAAGAGCTCGCAAAAGTTGGCATGTTAAGATAGTTGGCGTGACGCGCCAGACCCCCAACTTCAGAGAAAATTATGCTCAAGTTGGTTCAATGGGTGGCATGTAACGCCAGGACCTTAACTTCGAAGGAATTTTTGGTCAATACGTTGGCGAGATAAGTGAGTAGCGCGCTAGAAGCATTACGGACTTAGAAAAATTTTCCAACACTTCGGTGCAATGGATGGAGTGGCACGCTAGAGGGCAAACTTTAGAAGAACTTCAAGTCAAAATTCTTATGCAGCAGATGATGCAACGCGCCAGACCCATTCGGGGATGGATTTTCAAGTTTAAGAGCTACATTTCTCAACGGAAAAAGAGTCATTGGATCCCATGCTTATAAATATAACATATGGGGCATTTTGTTAGTAGTCATCAATTAATCATTTATCGTAGTGATCAGTTGTACGCAGTTCTTGGAGGAAGAGACAAGTTCATTTTCTAGGTTTTTTCTTTAACTTCTGTTTTTGATTTGAATGATGAATTCTTAAGTTTTTCACTTGAATATGAGTGGCTAAACTCTTGTTCTAGTGTTTTGGTCATAGCAGATGGTTGAAGTTTGAAAGTTTATTTACGCTAGTTCTTGGTTCTTCTTAAAGGCTGTTAATACTTATATTAATTGCATATTCATTAGATTGAACACCTCACGAATATATTTGTTTCCTTTTGGTTGAACTTGGGAGAGGGAACCAAGAGGGTTAAAAGTAAATGTAGAACAGGTGTCAAAGACCCTTGACCCATCGGTTCAAGGATAGATTTAATTGCGGAGGATAGGAATAGACCCTTCAACCCTGTCAGTTGAACACAAGTAGCCACAGCTGTCATCTCATGGTTCTCTTACAATCATAGAAATATAGGCGTTAAGGTTCATCGGATAATTCTTGGATGTTTGGAAAAATGGCAAGAAATGAGATAGTAACTTGCAACTACAAACCTTAGGAAGAATTAGTCAGGCGTATTCAAGTCTTAAAACTCAACCTGACGTGAAAGCGCCAATACCCTAGATGCTATCATCATTTGAATTCAAACCTTTGTGAAAAGCATTATAACCCTTAGTTAATTTACTTTCCAAGTTTTAGCAGTTTAATTTCCAAACCATTCCCCATTTTACCTGTTTTATTAGAATAGTGAAATAAAGTGTTAACCTTGAGTAATTAATCTGATAAGTCTTTAAGGGATCGATAATCGGGTCTTCACTGTCCTACATTACTTAACTACCACCTGTTCTTGCGTGCGCTTGGAAGATATCAAATAGACTGTCTAGGATGGTGATCCTTAGTTTAGTTACTAGCTCATTGATGTATGGCTAGATGTGCGAGGGTAGTACTATGTTTTGATAGTTGGTTGGTGGGGTTTGAGAGCCGATTGTAGGTTGTTTGAACATGTATTATTATTGTTATTGATTATAAATCTTGTGATTGTGTTATTTTCTGTATATGTGTGTGTTGAGACCCTTGGGATTAGTGGATACCCAATGCTGAGAGTAGGTCCAATTGAGTGTGATATTTGGGACCACGTAAGCTCTATCGTGGTATGTCAGTTAAAAGACAAGTCTCCCATTGTTCCTCATGATTTCAGATATGCATTTTTCATTACCCATGAGATTTACGTAAATGCATGTTCTAATGCAGGTTTGACTCAATGTTCAACATTACTTATAAATGTCAAAATTCAGCTTTGAGTCAATTGATTTAGTTATGATGTTACAAAGTGATGTTATGTCATGTTATGAAGAGATCATGATTTTATAAAGAATGCATGCAAGTCCTATTCTCAGATTCTTATGTTTTTATGTTTACATTATGCATTGTCTTTAAATGATTTTATTGGCTTTAGCGGTCTTACTTACCTTGTATACTCGGTACATTCCACGTACTGACCGCATACTCTATGTTGTATCGTTTCATGATACATGACCCAGCTCTCAGATTCAACCCCGCTAGTAGTCAGCTTATCAAAGCTAGCATGCTATTTGTAGGTGAGTCCTCATTTCTCGAGGACTAGACTATTCAGCTTTTCTTTATGTATTTCAGTTCCAGCTTTATTGAGTTAGTTGGGAGCTTGTCCCGTCAGCTCGTCATGTTTAGAGCTTTTCAGACATATGTATGTATTCATCTTCGGATTTCGTATTCTGATATATGTTCAAGTTATACTTCCACTATGAATATATTGTGACTATTCAATTTTTTTGAATTAGATTAGATGTATGCTTATGCCATGGGTCGACTTGGGGTCTCTTAGGTCTCCTTGTCCCGTGTTAGGATTCGGGCCCCTATTTGGGTCATGGAAAACTTGGTATCAGGGAATTAGGTTTTGAAGTGTCCCAGGGTGTCTAAAAGTCGCATTAAGTAGAGTCTTCTTCATGAGTGTGAAGTGCACCACACTTATAATGAAGTGGCTATGAGACGTTTAGGAAATGTTCCCTTCTTTCATGATCTATGTCGTGCGATGAAAAGTCTTTATAGTCTTCTAATTTGTGCTATTCGTTATTGAAGAATGATGGCTCCTTGAAGAATGAATGGTGGGAGAAATGGGAGTGGTGAAGGCCACGAGGATGGCAACGGTAATGGGCACTAGAAAGCCCCACTAGTTCGGGAGCACCAAGCATCGGAGCCAGTTGCTCAAGCTGAGTTCCGAGCTGCTATTCAGATACTTGTGCAGGCCTTGGCTACTCAGGTCAATCAGTAGGCCGTTGTGCATGTTCCATAAAATGGAAATGTAGCGGCAGCTCGAGTCAGAGACTTCTTGAGGATGAACCTGCTGGAGTTCCTTGGGTCTAAGGTAGATGAGGACCCGCATGAGTTCATAGATGAGATTGTCAAGATCACCCAGGTCATGGGGGTGAATGGAGTTGAGTGCACAGAGTTGTCCTCTTACCAGTTAAAAGGGGTCACGCATATCTGGTTTCGCTAATGGAAGGATAGCAGGGTCACAGGAGAAGGTCTTGTCACTTAGGAAGATTTCCAAGTTGCATTCCTAGACCGGTTCTTCCCTTTGAGATGAGAAAGCTGAAGGCAGCTGAGTTCATGAATTTGAAGCAAGGGAGAATGACTGTACAAGAGTATTCCCTTGAGTTCACTCGCCTATCGAAATATGCCCCAGAGTTAGTAGCTGATCAGAGGGCGCGGGTGAGAAGGTTCGTGCATGGAGTAGCGGGCTAATTGTACAAGGTTTGTAGGACCGCTATGCTGCACTAGGACATGGATTTTCCACAGGTAGTGTTGTACACCTAGAATATGGAGGCGGCACATCTGAGGGAGAGGGAAGCCAAGAGGGCTAGGACTGATAACTACATATTCTCCTAGACGAGGTCAGGTTGTGAACACCAACAGAAAACTCACCAGAGATCATCTGCGCTAGAATCTTCAACATTGAGTGTTCCATCCAGGCCTAGACATGATCAGAGAGAGAGAGCAGTAGGCTCAAGGGGTCAGAGTAGTAGACCCACAGATTCTAGAATTCCACTTTGTCACAGATGTGCTCGGGGACACACAGGCCAGTGTTTGGCATGTTTAGGTGCTTTTCTTGGTGGTGGGAAGCCCGGACACATGCTTAGAGATTGCCTAGCAGCGAGACAGGATCAGGTTGGGGGCCGAGGCCCAGCTTCTAGTTCAACAGCCTCTCCTGCACGCTCAGCCCATTAGGGGGCATCGACTAGTGCAACTGGCGGTCAGCGCCAGAATAAATTCTATGCATTAACATCCCGCCATGAGCAGGAGGTCTCCCTGGATGAGGTCACTGGTATGTTGTGCATTTTCCATATTGATGTGTATGCATTTTTAGATCTGGGGGTTACCTTGTTTTTTATGACACCTTACATGGCCAGTAGCTTCGGAGTCAATCCCGAAGTCTGGTCAGAACCCTTCTCAGTTTCTACTCTAGTAGGTGACTCAGTTATAGCTAGACAGGTGTATAGATGTTGCCCAGTCTCAGTCCTTTAGAAGGTCACCTAAGCAGATTTGGCAGAGTTAGCCATGATCGATTTTGATGTGATTCTAGGCATGGATTAGCTATTTGCATGCTATGCTTCAGTTAATTGTAGAACCCGGGCAATAGAGTTCAGATTTCATGGGTGAGCCAGTCTTAGAATGAAAGGGTAGTTCAGTTGTGCCTATAGGTCATTTCATTTCCTACTTTAAGGCCAGAAAGATGATTTCTAAGGGTTGTGTGTACAATCTCGTTAGGGTTAAGGATGTTGAGTCCGAGACCCTGATTATCCAGTCAGTTCCAGTAGTATGTGAGTATGCAGAGGTCTTTCCTGATGATTTGCCAGGTGTTCCTCCCGAGTGGGAGATTGAATTTGGTATTGACCTTCTTTCATACATGCAACCTATATCATTCCTCCCCATAGGATGGCTCTAGCCAAGCTAAAAAAGTTGAAAGAGAAATTGAAGGACTTGTTAGATAGGGGTTTCATTAGATTGAGGAAGTCCCTATAGGGTGCACCGGTTCTCTTTGTCAGGAAAAAAGATGGCTCTCTTCGAATGTGCATTGACTATTTGCAATTGAACAAGTCACCGCCAAGAACAGGTATCCCTTACCCAAGATCGATGATTTTTTGACCAGCTTCAGGGTGCCAAGTGTTTCTCAAAGTTAGATCTCAGATTAGGATATCATCAGCTCAGGGTTCGGGAGTGTGACATGCCGAAGACAGCCTTCAGGATGCGGTATGGTCATTATGAGTTTGTAGTTATGTCTTTTGGACTAACGAATGCTCCTACAACTTTTATGAATTTGATGAACAGGGTGTTCAAGTCATACCTAGACATGTTCGTGATCTTGTTCGTTGATGACGTCCTTATATGCTCTCGGGGAAGGAGGAGCATGCCTCTCATTTGAGAGTAGTGCTTCAGACTCTCAGAGATTGTCAATTATATGCAAAGATCAGCAAGTGCGACTTCTGGTTGAACTACGTAGCCTTTTTAGGCCATGTGGTATCAAGTGAATGCATAAAAGTAGACTCTTAGAAAATCGAGGCGGTGAGTAATTGGCCTAGACCAGCGAATCCTTCGAATATTCAAAGTTTTTTGGCTTTAGCCAATTATTATCGAAGGTTTGTTGAGGTTTTCTCATATATTGTAGAACCTTTGACCAAATTGACCTAGAAGAAGGTGAAGTTCCAATGGTCGGGGGCTTGTGAGAAGAGCTTCCAAGAGTTAAAGACTCGACTTACATCAGCCCCGGTGTTAACTCTCCCGGAGGGTACTGATGGTTTCGTCGTGTATTGTGATGCTTCAAGGATAAGACTCAGATGTGTGTTGATGCAGCAAGGGAAGGTGATAGCGTATGCCTCTAGAAAATTCAAAGTTCATTATATGAATTACCCAACCCATGATCTCGAATTGGCCACGCTGGATAGTGTTGGTGTAAAGGACATCCTTAGCTATGAGGAGGTTCCGGTGGGAATACTGGATCGACAGGTTCAAAGGCTAAGGAACAACGAAGTAGCTTCAGTTAAAGTGTTATGGAGGAATCAGCATGTTGAAGGAGCTGCGTGGGAAGTTGAAGCAGATATGATGGCTAGATACCAACATTTGTTCTCTATCGACTAAATTTTAGCTTGAGGTATCAGTTTTGCGTTCAGGCTTTATTTAGTTTCATGTTCAGTTCATATGTGCAAATTTCTTTTATATATGTGAATTTTTATGTGATTCGTGAATTCAGTTCAGCTGTGTAGTTTCAATCGGAGGTAGTCATTCCGTTAGTTTTCGATTTAAATGATCAGTTTTGGAATATGATGATTGTTTCCTTTTCTGTTCTATGTGTTTTCCAACATTGGGGGATGAATGTTCCCAAGGGGGAGATATTTTTATACCCTGAAAGCCCAAAGATCAGACCTGGGAGTTGAAACGGAGGAAAAGTTGAAATTTTGCAGTAGACTCAGAATGAGTCGTGAGGAGACTCGTGAAGACTACCCACGAGTCGTGATGTGACTCGTGGGGAAGGTCCAGGTATTTAGTAAGAAGGTTGGACCCCACGGGCAAGATCACGACTCGTGGTCAGGCCCCACGAGTCGTTGGGTCAACCGTAGGGGGAGGGGAATTAGGAAAAGGAAAGAATATGGGCAGTGGACTTGACGAGAGGTCCCCACCAGTCGTGGTTAGTCCCCACGATTCGTGAGGTGAGTCATTAGTAAACCTGGAGTAAAATTCGACAAGGAAGGCCGTGTACATCACGGATGGTGACCACAAGTCGTGGTCATCCATAACGAGTCGTCAGGTCACCCGTTAGGGCCACCTAGCAGTTATTTTCTGCTAATTTAGTAAGGGCTTTTTTGCAATTTCTAAGTTCCTAGGGCCTAAACTATGACGTTTTGAGTTATGAATAGTGACTTTTAATGGGGTTAAGTTCATTTTAGGCCTCGTTCATTCATGCATGCAAGGTAGAGAAGTTTGAGAGGGTGATCAAGCTATTGTTCCTCAATTTCCTTCAATTCTTTATTGGGCATTCAAAAAAGTGTTAGAATCAGCTACCAAGAAGTATGTAAGGCTATCAATTGGCGATTTCTTTCACACCCATGCCCAATACCTCTCTAAAGTATGAAATTCTATGTCAAATCTAT
>JACEIK010001264.1:27385-40528 GCA_018107945.1 Datura stramonium
TGAGTATTTCTAAGTATGATAAAGCTTTGGGCAATGCCCACATGTTAAGTATGAATGATGATTTTCCCGAATTAAGCTTACCACATTGTTTTGGAGCAAAAGCTCCCAATTATATCCTCAGCTTGTGGTACGTTTTGAGTTAAAGTTTTTCTCCAATTATATCCTCAGCTTGTGGTACGTTTCGAGTTAAAGTTTTTCTATGTATAGGTTACCACATGGTTTTGGAGCGAAGGCTCCCAATTATGTTTTCAGCTTGTGGTATTTCTTGAGCTAAAGCTTCTCATATGCATGATTTCATATTTAAGATGTATTTGATCATTGAGCTTCATCAATAGACGATGTTGAGCTTTGATATAAAATGATGTAGAGCATATGCATGTTTTGGGAGTAATGTCTAGCACCGTGCAGGCTAAGGATCGATCACCCTGTGCCTCAGAACTACACGCCAACATAGGTTTATACATTATGACTTTGGGACATCCCTTGTGAGCTCCCCCTTCCCGAATGGGCCTTCATTTTGATATCAATATCATGGTATCGTCCCTATCCCTAGTAAGGATTTGGATGGCTCTACCAACTTGAGTTAGATAGTTGGGGCCACGTAAGCTCTATCGTAGTATGTCGGTTAAAAGAAGAGTCTCCCATTATTCCTCATGATTTATGATATGCATGTTTCATTACCCATGAGATTTATGTAAATGCATGTTCTAAAGCATGTTTGACTCAATGTTCAGCTTTACTTAAAAATGTCATATTTCAGCTTTTAGTCAATCGATTCAGTTATGATGTTACGAAGTGATATTATGTTATGTTATGGAGTGATCATGATTTTAGAAAGAATGCATGAAAGCCCTACTCAGATTCATATGTTTAAGTTTACATTATGCATCGTCATTAAATGATTTGTTTGCTTTAGCGGTCTTACTGTCACGACCCGAACAGAGGCCTAGATCATAGACATGGGAGAAGGGACCTTGAGAGACCCCAAGTCGACCCATGGAATAAGCATACATCTAACTAAATCAAGAACTGAACAACCAACAAGACCATCATAGCGGAAGTCTAACTCAGATATAACATGCGAATATACAATTTGAAGCTGGGTACATACATATGTCTGAAAAGCCTCTAAACACGACGAGCCGATGGGAAAAGACCCTAACTAACTCCAAATACTGAAAACTGAAATACATAAAGAAAGATAGACAGTCTGGTCCTAGGAAGATGAGGACTCGCCAATAAGCAGACGCTAACTCCTATGAACTGTCTAAGAGCAGGGTTGAACTTGAGAGCCGGATCCTGTATCATGAAATGATACAACATAGAAAGTATGCGGGTCAGTATGTGAAATGTACTGAGTATGCAAGATAAGTAAAACCGCTTAAGTAAAGTAAATCATTAAAAATATATCATAACATATGATAAGCTTTCAAATCTAAGAGGAGGGCTTGCGTGCATTCTTTCTGAAATCAAAATCTTTTCATAACATACAATACATTGCTGCATAACATCATAACTGACTCGAATGACTAAAAGCTGAAATATGAAATTTATAAGAGAAGTTTAACAATGAGTCAAACCTTGCTTTTAGATCATGCATGTGTATATAGAAATCATGAGTAGTAAATATGCATAACTGGATCATGAGGAACACTGGAAGACTCGTCACATAACCGACATACCACGATAGAGCTTACGTGGTCCCAACTATCACATTCAAGTAGGTAGAGCCGTCCAAAGCCTTGTCAAGGCTAAGGAAGATACCATGATATTGATATCAATCTCGGGGCCCAATCGGGGCAGGGGATAGCTCACAAGGGAGGTCCCAATATAATCAAGTAATACATATATAATAGTATAAACCAACATTGGCGCGTCGTTAAGGGCATGGGGTGATCGACCCATAGCCCGCTCGGTGCTAGGCTCTTCTCCAAAAACATGCATATGCTCTATGCGTTTTATAATGAAGCTCAACATTATATATTATGAAAGCTCAATAATGAAATCATGCATAAACTCAACATTGTATGAAAATGAAGCTCAACATTGTCTTTGACAAAACTCAATAGTGAAATCATGCTTAGACTCGACATCATATGAAAACGAATCTCAATAATGACAATTATCTCAATTGTGAATTCATGCATATGAGAAGCTTTGTTTCAAAAAATACCACAAGCTCAAAGATAAGCGGGAACCTTTACTCCAAAACATATAAGTAAGCTTACTTTAGAATACTACAACATCATACTTGATATAATGGATTTTCCAAAGCTTGTTCATACTTGGATCTATTCAATTGATTTTGAAAAAAATAACATAATCATGGGTAGCTTTAGAAACATGCTTTTAATCATCAAATTTCATTGTCATCGTACATTCATCATCATTCTCTTCTTTCATGAACTTCTCATCCATGGGCCTTTAATTTTATAAAAGTAGAAAACACAGTTTTGATTAAAAACAATTTAAAATCTGTCCATGCTTCACAATTCATCAATAGAAACATAAAATAATCATACCCATGTATAGAAATTGAAGAATTATGCAATTGGGTGGAAAACCCCATAACAGTCATAGAAATTTCTCATGTTTAGATAGAAATTGGCATGGGTGTGGAAAGAAGACACCCACTCATAGCCCTACATTACCTGGTTTGATGATTCTTTGACCTATCTTGAAGATCCAAGAGGAATTGAGAAGTTGAAGGTGATGAACCCTAGCTCCTTCTTGAGAGAAAATCGAATCTAAGCATGTTCGAAGAGAGTAAGGATTTAGGCTATGTTAAACCCTTTAATTTGACCTAAAGAAAGACCAAAACGATGTCATTTAGGAGTTAGAAGCATAGGAGTTTGCAAAATTCCCCAAAACAAACGAAATAAAATTTATGTGGAAATTTCCACGACCAATAATGCGGGTCGTAGGTTGCTTGTACGGCTCGTACTAACAGTCGTACCATGCACACTGCAGCTTCACTAAATTACTCATAACTTTTTACTCCGAACTCCGGCTTGACGCAAGGTCGAATGCATTGGAAAGAAGACTCAAGGGATTCAATTTAATCTATTAGATCACCAAAAATGTTTTAACATTGGATCTATGATCAGTTGAACTTGACCTTACTGTAGACCAATATGAAAAACCCAATCAACAAGAAGGCTCTCGACTCAACTTCATGCTAGAGGTTCCTTAAGACCTTAATTTGCATCAATTACAATTCTTACACTTTGGAATTAATCTTGCCTTTTCCATAAATTCATTAGGTGTGGGTGTCACATACACATACCTAGAAGGGTTCCTAACTTAGCCCGAAAGTCCGAGGCATTATAATATATCAACTCACGACTGAACCAACGATTCACACCATCATATTATGACTGGAACCATGACTCGTACCACCAACCTATGGTTTCCTCCAGTGACTAATGTGTCCATTCTTTACCAACTTTCTAAAAATTTCCACGACTAGTACCACGACTAACGGAGCTGACATCGACTTTGAATTCATCAAAATACGGTCCCTTAACTGTAGACCCAAAATCTTCAATTTTCCTCTAATAAATTCACATGTAAAAATGAAAACCAACTGAAGGAATTATGGAGAAATACCAAAATAAGGATTAGATACTTACCCCCTTATTAAATAGAGAAGAATGCCACAAAAATCGCTCAATTCCGAACTCTATAACTCCAAATATACTCAAAATACTAAATAGCACAGTCTGTGCAAAAATACACTATTCAGGCATTTATAAGGGCTGCACCAGTACTGTACCATCAACTTTAATTTTTACTTAAATGGCCATAACTTCATCATACGAACTCGAAATGCGATAATTCTTTTTCTTATAGTTCCCAAATAATGATAGGGACCTACTCATTCAATCAAAACTCCATTTGGTGCTCGTTTGCCTAGTCAGACATCATTTTTACTCATTCAAGAAATATTTCATCTTTTGTAATAAAACCTGATCTTGACTTATCGAAATTGCATCAAACTTTTCAGATAACTCCTATAATTCCTGCTAAGAATTTTGAAAGTCTTGGATTAATTTTTCGATCTTAAAAACTAAAAACGAACCTCTGAGTAGTCACACTTTATGCTTAAAATCATGTCGAACACACAAACGTTCAAATCCACCCGAAACTCATCCGGAATCCTTCGGTCACAAACCAAATATGCAATTCAATCATAAAACGCATTCCGGACTAGTTGTAATCATCAAATCATCAATATGAGGTCGTTTTGATCGAAAGTTGACTATGGTCAAACTTAGCTTTCTCAAAGCTAATAAATCCAAGCAAAGGTTCAAATCACTCCCGAACACCTCGGGATCCATGCAAACTACCCATCTAAGTCATAAATCATCATCCGGAACTAAAAGAACTTTGAGAACCCAAATTCAAGCTCGTTAACCTGAAATATTGACTTTGGTCAAACCTCTCAAACTTCACCTTCAAAAAACCGAAAATCTTATCCAATATTCATTGGATCATCTTGGGAATTGTGTCATCCATCTCCGCAAGTCATAAGTAGAAAAATAAAGATACTGAAAGGTTCAAACTAGGGAAACGGGTCAAAAATCACAAAATGACCATGGGGTTGTTACACTTCCAGGATTAGTTAATAATTGCGGTTCCTGAACTCTACATACCCGGTATCTATGGCAGGGATAGGGAGTTATCCTGAATGTACACATTTTAACCATCATTTCCATTAGAGGGAACATTCATAGGGCTTAGAGTAAGGAAATTATGAGCAGGAATTATTCAAGAAATCTAAACTGGGCATATACTTGATATAACATGATCTTATGAGCCGATAAGGCAAATCTTAAGAATTGAGTCCATAGAGCTGAGCATGTTGAGAGACATGAGTTTACATACATAACGAGGGACATGACATGAAGCTGAGATTTATGGAAGCATGGAAGAAGACTGGAATCACCATTTGAAGTAGTTACTTCTCATTCTATGAATCTGAGTATGAATACACGTAAGGAGTACTTGGAACTTAGACATGGGCATAACATATTCACATACGACATGAGTAGTGTATTGCATAGATTGAATTACAGAAGGACACCCGAATAAGCGTGGACCGATCTCCCATAGTTACTGATCCTGGACCTTCACACTTGAAACTCAAGGCATTACCTAGTCCTTCACCTTATAATCTCCCCCTTATCTTAAAGGTCCTCATTCAGAGGATTGATCCCCTTCGTAAGGCTAGGCAGAAATCACTACCTCTTGACTTCCCATTTGCCTCTAAGGCTATCATGGAAGGCTTCATACTTCTCCAGTTGTACTCCCCCACTCTTTTGGTTCCTTATTCAAGTTCACGGATTCTTCTTCCTCAACTTTTCTTAACTCCTGCAGGGAGAAATGACTTAAGAGCGCCTCTTATTCCACCGGCTGGAGTTATTCTTCAGAGTGTGAATACACGAGTTATAAGGATAGAAAGAATTTCATCGCACGACATACATCATGAAAGAAGGAAACATTTCCTAAAACATTTTGTAGCCCCTTTGTCATAAGTGTGGCGCGCTTCACACCAATGAAAAAGACTCTACTTAACGGGGCTTTCAGACACCCTAGGACACCTCAAACCTATTGCTCTGATACCAAGTTTGTCATGACTCAAACGGAGGCTCGGATCGTAGACACGGGACAAGGGACCCCGAGAGACCGCAAGTCTACCCATGGAATAAGCATACATCTAACTCAATAAAGAACTGAACAACCAACAATACCATCATAGCGGAAGTCTAACTCAGATATAACAAACGAATATACATTCCAAAACTGGGTACATACGTATGTCAGAAAAGCCTCTAAACATGACGAGCTGATGGGATAAGACCCCAAATAACTCCAAATACTAAAAATTGAAATACATAAAGAAAGATAGGCAGTGTGGTCCTCGGAAGATGAGGACTCGCCAATAAGCAAATGCTAACTTTGATGAACTATCTAAGAGAGGGGATGAACCTGAGAGCCGAATCCTGTATCATGAAATGATATAACATAGAAAGTAGGCGGGGTCAGTACGTAGAATGTACCGAGTTTGTAAGGTAAGTAAAACCTCTGAAGTAAAGTAAATAATTTAAAACATATCATAACATATCATAAGCTTTCAAATCTGAGAGGAGGGATTGCATGCATTCTTTCTGAAATCAAAATCTTTTCATAACATGATAATACATTTCTTCATAACATCATAACTTACTCGAATGACTCAAAGCTGAAATATGACATTTATAAGAGAAGATGAACAATGAGTCAGACATTGCTTTTAGATCATGCATGTGTATATAGAAATCATGACTAGTAAATATGCATAACTGAATCATGAGGAACACTAGGAGACTCGTCACATAACCGACATATCACGATAGAGCTTATGTGGTCCCAACTATTACACTCAAATGGGTAGAGTCATCCAAAGCCTTGTTCGGGCTAAGGATGATACCATCATATCGATATCAAGCTCAGGGCCCAATTGTGGTAGGTAATAGCTCACGAGGGAGGTCCCACTATAATATATATAATAGTATAAACCTACATTGGCACGTAGTTCAGGGGCATAGGGTGATCGACCCATAGCCAGCTCGGTGCTAGACTTTTCTCAAAAAAACATGCATATGCTCTACATCATTTTATAACAAAGCTCAACATTGTCTATTGACAAATCTCAATAATGAAATCATGCATAAACTCAACCTTGTATGAAAACAAAGCTCATAATTGTCTATTGACAAAGCTCAATAATTAAATCATGCTTAGACTCGACATCATATGAAAACGAAGCTCAATAATGACATACATCTCAATTGTGAATTCATGCATATGAGAAGATTTATTTTGAAACATACCACAAGCTCAAATATAAGTGGGAGCCCTTGCTCCAAAATCATCTGGTAAGCTTACTTTAGAGATCCTACATCATCATACTTGATATAAACTTTTTCATACTTGGATCTACTTAATTCATTTTGTAAAAAAAAACATAATCATGGGTAGCTTAAGAAACATGCTTTTCATCATCATCATACATTCATCATCATTCTCTTCTTTCATGAACTTCTTATCCATAGGCCTTTAATTTCATAAAACTAGAAAACACAATTTTGATTAAAAATAACTTAAAATATGCCCATGCTTCACAATTCATCAATAGAAACATAATATAATCATACCCATGTATATAAGTTGAAGAATTATGCAACTGGGTGAACACCCCATAACTTGATCATAGAAATTTCTCATATTTAGATAGAAATTGGGCATGAGTGTGGAAGAAGACACCCACTCATAACCCTACATACCTGGTTTGATGATTCTTTGACTTGTCTTGAAGATCCAAGAGGAATTGAGAAGTTGGAGGTGATGAAACCCAGCTCCTTCTTGAGAGAAAATCTAATCTAAGCATGTTTGAAGAGAGTAAGGATTTATTCTATGTTAAACCCTTTAATATGACCTAAAGAAAGACCAAAACAATGTCATTTAGGAGTTAGAAGCATAGGAGATTATCAAAATTCCCTAAAACTAACGAAATAAAACCTATAACTGGCAGTTACCACGACCAACAGTACGGGTCATAGGTTGCTTGTACGACTCATACCGAGCGTAGTACCATTCCTGCTGCAGCTTCACTAATTCACTCATAACTTTTTACTTCGAACTTTGATTGATGCAAGGTCGAATGCATTGGAAAGAAGACTCAAAGGGATTAAATTTAATTTGCTGAATCACCCAAAAATATTTTGTAACATTGGAGCTATAATCGGTTGAAGTTGACCCTTATACGAACCAATATGAAAAACCCAATCAGTAAGAACGCTCTCAACTCAACTTCATGCTAGAGGTTCCTTAAGACCTTAATTTGCATCCAATAAAATTCTTACACTTTGGAATTAATCTTACCACCTTGTTTCCATAAATCCATTGGGTGTGGGTCTATCCACATACCTAGAAGGGTTCCTAACTTAGCCCGAAAGTCCAAGGCATTATAATATATCAACTCACGACTAAACCAACGATTTACACCATCATATTATGACTCGTACCATGAGTCGTACCACCAACCTATGGTTTCCTCTAGTGACTAATGAGTCCATTCTTCCCCAACTCTCTGAATATTTCCACGACTCGTACCATGATCCATAACACCATCCTACGAGTCATAATATTACCCGTACAATCATTCTCATGATAACTCCAAATACTTGCTACGACTTTTGGCCACTGGTCATACCCACATACTACAACTCATAGTGGAGACTCGTTGTTGGGAAACAACTTATTTGATCTGGATCATGGGTCTTCCTATGACCCGTACTACCAACCTACGACTCGTAGGTTGAGTTGTACTGAAGTTAATTTTTCCAACTTTTCCTACTGATCACACTTCAAATCTCAAGTATAGTCTTAGGAACTTTTGGGGTGTTAGACTTACTTACCTTGCATACTCCGTATATTCCATGTGATGAATGCATGCTCTATGTTGTATCGTTTCATGATACAGGACCCAGTTCTCAGATTCAGCCCCGCTCGTAGTCAGCTTATCAGAGTTAGCATTCTATTTATGGGTGAGTCCTCATTTCTCGAGGACTAGACTATTCAACTTTTCTTTATGTATTTTAGTTCCAACTTTGTTGAGTTAGTTGGGGGCTTGTCCCATCTTCTCGTCATGTTTAAGGCTTTTCAGACGTATGTACGTATTCAACTTTGGATTTCGTATTCTGATATTATGTTCAAGTTAGACTTCTTCTATGATTATATTGTGACTATTTAGTTTTCTTGAATGAGATTATATGTATGCTTATTCTATGGTTCAACTTGAGGTCTCTCGGGGCTCCTTGTCCCGTGTTACGATTCGGGCCTCTGTTCGAGTCATGAAATATCTCTGGTGCCTACCAATGACTCAAATTCAAAAAGATGGAATGCTATATCTCAGTTGTAAACACCGCGTCGGGCCAGCAAGGCCATGCAACACCTGTAAAATAAATAGCTAACCTAGACAACATACATAAATAGGGATCTTATGCAGGCCGACAAGACCATCATGCTGTCTAGTTATAACAGAAAGGAAAATAAGAAGCTATACTAGACCCTTTTTAAATTTTCTTATGGTTAGTTGTGTACTTGTTGATTGCAAAACATGACTTCTGTGGATCTTTTTGTGTCATATAGTGTATTAGCATGAGTAGTCATAGTAAACCATGTATGAACCCGACAGGTAGAATGAATGCAAAACATGTACCATGAGTGAGTGAGGTCTATACCTAGTTTAATACTACGTAGAAGATCTAGAACTTGACTTACATAGGTTTTAGAATGTTTGGATAGGAAAGGATCATATGTCGTTTTTGTTTAGCCTATTTTTTTAAATTAAAAAAGAAAGAGATGGTATTTTTTATGTTGAAAAGTAGATGCAAAAGAAAAAAATGAATGAAAAGTTGAAAACAAACCACACTCACACAACTGCTTTAAAATGGAGAAAAGGTAGGAAAAAGTTGAAAAAGTGAAAAGAGTGAAATAAATGAAAAGTGGAGCCATGTGCATGTAGTGAAAAGGAGGATTTAGTCACTAAAAATTCTATATTTACCATAATCATCCCGAAATCCTACATTACAAGCCAAATAAAGTCCTATAGTTATCCTAGCCTGACTGTCCGAAGAGCCCAAGTAGAAAAAATAAGGGCAAGCATATGGTATCCGTTGTGCAGTATTTGGAACTTCCTTGTGAGAGTGAGAGTCTTACTTGTTCAGTCCCACATTTCATATTTTCATATACCCGTGAGTTAGAGACTTCATTTGTTGTGAGGGTACATGATTTTCTATTCTGCCACCTGTCTGTGTGAAAAGCATTGGTAATGACTTGATTCTCTATTAATAACTAGATGAAATATCTTAATCCCTATTTATCATGGTTTGTGGTTAATTGATGTGCATATGCTGATTTGGTTTACTGAAAAAAGGGTCAAACGCTGTTTGAGTTTATAGTGCATATTTGATTGGTGTTGGCTGTGGTATCCTAGGTTTATTTTCTAGTTAAGCGTTGTTTTTAGTTTTTGTTTTCTTTACCAAAGGACATGTAAAAGTCTTAAGTTGAGGGTGTTGATGTGTTGTGAGTTTATAGAACTTTCGACACTTAAACCAAAGAAAATTGCATGGACTTAGGTATGTTTATACAGATATGAGGTGTTTTTACTTTTGTTTCAGGGAAAATAGGTGTTGGAGCAAAAATGTGCAAAAGATGCAGAAAAGTACAGAAAATCATCAAAGTACTGATCTCAGTATGAGCCATATCTAGATTGTATGAGTCGTACTGAGACTCGTGGAAAAGCTCAGATGGCTGAAACAATGCAAAGGCAGAGTACAACTCTCAATACGAGCCGTAACTGGAGTGGTGGAATACTTCAGAGAAAATTTGCACAAGAAGTCTCCTTATGCGGGTAGCACCTACGGATCGTAGCATCTACCTGCAACCCATACAAGGATCCATGGAAGCTTCAGTGATTTTTAAAGTCTTGGCAGAACTCAAGATGCAACAAACAGTCACGTGTCGTGGGAGGAAGGTACGAGGGGTACCAAAACACTCATAGAAAACTTCAAAAGATGTCAAAGTTCTCAAAGCCATGCCACGAATGGTATGACTCGTAGGAGCATGGTATGAGTCGTACCAGCTGCAAACACTTAGCCAATTCTGCAACAGCGAAGGAATGTACGAGAGCAAGGCACGACCTGTACGATCTTGTTACAGGTCATATGACGAGTCGTAGGACATGTCAGCACCAGATTGGATATTTCCCTGTTAGCTTAGGAAAAGATTTTCTATTGTTTGTATACATACCTTTTATGTTTCTTTTAGTAGGGGAACTTCAAGAATACATTGAGAAAAGGTTCATAATTAATTGATTGTGAATTATTATCAAGTTTGTAAACAATATTGGAGAGCAATTCTTGAGATCAAATCTTGGTTTTCTCAATTGTTCTTGATTTTGTTCATCAATATTTAAAGTAGGTTTTCTTCTAATTATTGTTGTAATTATTCAATTATGTGATTGTCTATGAATACTAATCACAAATTTACAAACATGAGAGGCGAAAACCTCCAAAATTAGGGTTATGGAAACCATGATGGATTAATGAACTAGGATTACAAAAAGTGATTCAAAATAAATGTTAAATGCTAGTATTATATTATTTTCATCTTTAAACATTTCTTAATGGTGCACAACGTTAGGAATTTCCTGAATTCTTTACTTTCTTGAACCTAGAGAATTACAGATTAGGAGAAGAGAATTACAATAAAACCTTGATCTTTGTGATCATTTTATGACTTGAGCTGCAGTCAAAAGAAAGTTATTTTGAAACATATTGATAACAGTTAGTATGAAATCGCTTATAAGACCTGACCCGGTGATTGAGTATAGTCATCCAATAGGGACGAACAAGTCGTTTGGATGAACCCTAGTTATCATTTTTACAAGTTAGTATTGGGATTGATCACGCGTGTATACCGAAAGTAGTTATGAACCCATGGGGAACACTTACTCTAGTTATTTAAAAATCTTGATAACAACCACAATTGCAATCTTGTTTTACTATTTTAAACCCCCCAATTTGGAGATAACTCACCGATAAGTTTAAGTACCTGCATTAGTCTAGTTCTTACCATATTCCCTATGGGTTCAACCCCAACCTCTTTGTTGGGTTCTTTATTGACAACGTCTGCTTCAAACTTTTTCAGGAAGTGTAAGTTCGAATGTTATCAATAACATCTGTATATGCATACCTATTCACATATACATACCTGTACACATGCCAGATAGTCTTATGACTCTAAAAATCTATGTACTATACATCCAGTTGAATGAGCATCTCATAATACCCGTCTATATTATCATATCTGTACACCCAACCATATGAACATATCATTATACCTATTTGTGTGTTCTTTATTAACAACGTCTGCTTTATACTTTATTAGGAAGTGTGAGTTAGAGCGTGATCAATCACATCTATATATGCTTACCTGTACACATGCATACCAGTACACATGCCAGACAGTCTTATGACTCTAGAAATATATGTACTATATGTCCACTTGTATGAAAATCTCATCATACCCGTCTATATTCTCATATCTGTACACCCAACTGTATGAACATCTCATCATACCCGTCTATATTCTCATATCTGTACACCCAACTATATGAACATCTCATCATACCTGTCTGTGCACTCATATACATACTGCTCACCTAGATGCTCACCTCGGTCATGAGCCACTCATATCCAATTAGTCACACACATGCTTTGTAACACCCCAAGAGTCTCTAAGATCAGACCCGAGGGTTGAAATAGAGAAATCAGGAAAAATTTACACCATGTCATAGAATGAGTTTTCGAGTGACTCCTTATGTGACCCGATGGGTCATTAAGTAACTTGTTGAGTGTGCATGCATTGGTAAAATGTTACTTCCCAAAATTTGTAATGGATGAGGTGACCGATTGTTAAGACTCCCCATGAGTCATTATATGACTAGTTAAGTGTGCAGTGGTGCTGAAGAGGTCAAATTCTAGTGTTCAAGATGTATTGAGGGACGAGTCATTGTGTCCCTTAATGAATCGTTATGTTACCCACAGGGTTGTAAAGATTAGGGAATGGGAAGAAGTTTCTAGTGGAAACGGGTAAAGAAATGACCTTTCAAGTCCCCCAACGAATCGTTAGGTCACTCGTTGGGTCTGCAGTATGTAATTTTCTATCGAATCATTAAGGGTGTTTTCATAATTTCTAAGCTCCTAACTCTTAAACTACACTGTTTTAAGCTTCCTAAAGAGTGTTTTATGAGGGTTTAACATAGCCTAATTCATTATGCTCTCATTCATGCTTTGAATTCAAATCCTCCTTCAAATAAAGCTAGGATACCTCATCAATTTCACCCTCAATTCTCTTGGCTTTCAAGGCAAGCATAGAATTCAAGTTACCCAGGTATGTAGGGCAATAAATGGGAGATTTCTTCCACCCTCATGCACAATCTCTCCTCTAGTTCATTAATTCAAGTCTTAATCAAATTTATTAGAATTATAGGGTTTTAACCCAATTCTATGAAAATACTTATGCTATATCTAT
>JACEIK010001264.1:40578-59288 GCA_018107945.1 Datura stramonium
CCTTCAATTTGATTATCAATTCATGAAATTCATATTATTAGAAATTATGCCACATTATGCATGTTTTATGAAGATCAAGCTTATGATTCCATGATTTCAAGTATGATAAATTATCAAAGTATGCATGAATTTTTATGAATTCTTAACTTATGATTCTATGATTTTGAATTATGAAACTTATTTCAAGTATGTATTATTCCATGATCGTGCAAGCCTATGTAAAGTTAAGTAATTTTTTCATGATTTAACCAAGGCTTAGAAGATCATTTTTAAAGAGATGTTTGGATTCAAGACGCTCTACTATTCATATTTAAGCTATATTTTGAGATGTTTTGGAGTCGATACTCCCAAGATATCTTCATGAGCTTTATGCATATTTTTTGAAGTAGTGTCTAGCACCATATAGGTCAGGTAATCTGAGGACCCTGGTCTCATAAACTACATGTCACCGTAGGTATATATTTGGGACCTCTCTTGAGAGTGATTCCCCACCCGAGGGCATACCCATGATATCACACCTCTATCGTTCTTTTCCATGGCAAGTCTTAGATGGCTTTGCCCACTTAAGCAAGTTAGTGGGCATCACGCAAGCTTTATTATGATAGTTTCGGTTATGATGAGTCTCTCATTGTTCCTCATGCTTTTAGTTATTTATGTTCATGTATTATGATATTATGTTTTATAGCATATTTGACCCATTGATCAGTTATGAACTTTTACTTATCTTTTCAAGTACGGTACATTACATGCTTTCTATTTCTAGACCTTGGGTCATTATGTTAAACCTATGATGAATATCTCACGATCATGACAACTTAAAGAAGATGATGTTTAGCGTGCAGTCTTTACTCTCATGTTTTATCTTGATTTATATTTATGCTTTCAGAATATCGTTTTACTAGAATGGTTTACTTTCTCTACATACTCAGTACATTCAAGGTATTGACCGAATTCTCTATGCTATATCATCTCATGATATAGATTCGGGTGATCCTTCTTAGTCTCGTCGTTAGCTTGCACCTGCTCAGCCCAATTTTATCCTAGTTGGTGTGTCCTCATGATAGGAGGACATCAGTTCCCGATTATGTCTCTTTTATTTATATCTTTTAATTTTAGACTTCACGAGTTAGTTAGGGGTGTTGTTCTATCAGCTCATCATATGTTTAAAGTCTTTTCAGATAGTTATGTACTAGATGGTTCAGTGTTGTGACTTTCATTCTTTTTCATGCTTTATATCTTTTAGAAGTCCGCTTATTCATGTTTATGAATCATTTCTACTTTAGTTATTCTCTTATTCATGCTATGTATCTACTATGGTTTATCGTGGAGCCGTTCATGGTTGTAGGTCCCGTGTCGCGATCCTGGGTTCCAACTCAGGGCGTGACATGCTGGATCGTACTAATATGCTTATTTTGATACTCACCTCTAACACGAGCATTTTATCTTAGAGTAAGTATGTCTTATTCTCCTTTCTCAACATGTTTCCCTATTATCTTAATCAGTTACCATGACTTTACCCATAGTTCCTGAATGATAAATCACAGTTCCATTCACTTACCAGAATACATCCAACAACGAGAATTAATTAATACAATTTCTAACACAATCATTGCCTGAAGACCAGTTCATGAAAATAATTATTCATGTGTTACCCTATTCCCAGAATTATTCAGAGCGTGGTGTATGCTAGTCTGCTCACTAGGTTATGCCTCTCTGCGGCAGGGTTACTACCACGGTGATGGTCTCACTATGACGGGTATAGTACCGCTGCAATGGTACTGCATAGGCAGTACTTCGACCAAGCTTTCCCCATTAGATCTCCCTTATAGAAATTTTTGCAGTCAGCTTATGAACCAAACTCTATTGTCAATTTACTCTTCTTTCACATGGAGCAACAATTAATTCAACATGTAACACAAAAATTACAGACGCATAGACCCTCCCAAGTGAACTATTAACTCATCAACCAATACAAACACATGAACTATCTAGACGGTTACACCTATGACCATACTCTCATCACCTTATTCGGGAGCATACCTTAGGAGTAGCCCTTAAAACCGTCCACCTAAAACAGAAACCTAACAGTCTAGGTTAAAGCCTATTCGTATCACACGATTTCATAATAGAACAACTCATCTTCTTCTTTCTATCTTTCCCCAATTACTTCCCTCTCTTACTAATTACTAACTATAAACTGAATAGTTATGATTAGCATCATAACTTCTATTTTATTTATCAATGACACATCAACCATACTCACATATATGAATCGCTAATCAAATTCTAAAAAGAAGGTAAGTCATAGCCTACCTAGGTGCAAAGCTGCCATAAAAAAAATCACAGGATGTGTGCTTGCCTCGAGTTTTGGGTTCTTGCAGAGAATTGTTGTTGAAAATGGTGAAGTTCTTTCCCTCTGTAGCCTCCTTATTTTCTTTCCTTATTAGAAAGCCCAACTTTTGTTTTTGGGTGTTTTTATTCACCAACCCTTATGGAAATAGGTTTTTAGATTCAAACCTAAAAAAATGATGGAGTTCTAGTCTGCGTCGGCCGCGTAGTGGTGCTATTATAGTGGAATGAGTCCCCCACAATNGTCTGCGTCGGCCGCTGTAGTGGTGCTATTATAGTGGAATGAGTCCCCCACAATGGCCCTACGCCTGGTTCCACCTGATTTTAACTTATCTCACTCTAAATTTATCAATCACATAATAACTTAATCTGAGGACATAACCCAGACTCGCTAAAATTTTAAAATTCCCCTCATTTATATCGTCAAGGTGTTATAACAATCGGACAAATCATTACAAAACAATTTCAATGTTCTTGATTCTTAAAGGTTGAAAAGATGAGATAAAAGGTAGAGATCGTCCCATTTGGTGTTCTAGAATTTGTAGATAATAAAATGTTGCATCAAGAAAATAATAATTAGAATGGAAAAATATCGAAACAATCATAATATTTTATTTTGAATATGAGTGTTACAATGTCACGCCCCGAGTCTACATCCTAGATAGGACACAATATTTAGAGTCATAAGTAACCCCAAATCAACCCCTGATATATTATACACTGACATTCTGAGTAACATATATCTATATATAGTGAAAGTTTTTAGAATAATGATATAAAACGTTAATGAAAATAAAGCAAAACCTTAACTTTTAAGACATCTGAACAAAACTACAAGTCTAAAAACCAAGTTTGTGTCTGAAAGCCGCTACAACTGATGAGTTGCTGGGACTAGCCCCCAGCTAACTCTAAGTCTAAATAAAAGAAAACAGAACTAAATGAAATGATCTTCATCCTCGAAGGATGAGGACTCACCACTGATGTCGCTGGGAAAGTCTGAGCGAGGTTGGCTAAAGGTTCTATATTAGAGAACCTGCAGTTGTATCATAAAATGATACAGCATAAAAGGTATGCATCAGTACTTGGAATGTACTAAATAAGTGAGTGAAACCATACACAAGGAGTAAGAATGCTGAACTAAAAAGACATGCAATGACCAATTGAAGCTGCTGAAATAGGATAACTATAATAAACTGAGATGGTATAAATGACCCTGTCTGATGGTCAAGGACATGCCCTAAATCTGAGATACTAGACTGAACTGATCTGAACTGACTAATCTGAGATTGAACTAAGCTGACTAGTGGGAGAGTCTATAACTAACATATAACCACGCGAGCTAGATGTGGAGTCCGATGCATGCACCCCATCGGTAGGACCCAATATACCTTGCTAGGATATAAAGGCACGAACTAGATGATCACAAGTCTGGTCCATGAGGCCAATAAAAATAACCTACGGTGGAAACGTTGTTTCAGGAACCTGGGTGCGCTGGAATCCCGGTCCGCTTGGTGCTAAGTCCTTCTCCCAGTAGATAGTCCTAGATGATATACTTAGTTGACAGCTCAAAAATGGGGCCCAATACTAGTCAGGAATACCTATCTAGAAGCACCCTGAGAGTCTTATCAGACCGGATTCTGTAACTGGGTTCTAAGACTGGTCAGAGCTTCTTATCTGGAAGCATTGTAACCGTCTAAAGAACAAACTGTAATTCTAAAGTTGGGGTCCTAAGGCTGGTCAGAGCTTCTTATCTAAAAGTATCATGACCTCCTATAGAACCACTAAAACTGATACTGGACTATTTCTGATAACTAGGAGGCACTACTGACACCTCGAGAATTTCTGTAGTCAAACTGATCAGCTGACGTTTCTGACTAACACTGGATATTCTAAATTTTTTACTGAAACTGATCTGACAATAGTCTGACCGAGTTTCAATACAACTAACAACATGGGAGTCCGCAAAACTGATGAATTCAAGCAAAATTTCGATCTTTAAGCACTATTGCAGGATTCTAGTTTTCTGCATTCAAGGGCTAGGGCTAGAATTTACTTTATAGGGACAAGCACCAATATAGTCACAAACTGGAGGAAAATATCTACAGTTATCATAAAATAATATTTCACATGAATTAAACAAAGTCTGACTAATAATTTCTAAACATATGATAATTTTAGGGGTAGAACTAACAACGAAAATAGGAGGAAATTTAGGGACACAAGGGAAGAACTATCCCCTTGTTAAATTCCCACATACCTGGTGATAGAAATCCTTGAGAGAATTCCTTGAGAAATCTTAGAAGAATCACTCTTTCTCACTTCTGCTCTGAGCTTTTCTGAGAGGGACTTTATGCTTAACTGATGAGAGATGAGAAAGGAATGAGAGAAATTATTGGTTTCCCCCTATAAAACCCCTGATTTGTCCCAAACCGATGTTGTTTAGGGACTAAGTAGGTGGAAAATTACAAAAGTAACCGTAATATTTACATCTAAAATTTGGTCAACAGGGTCCCAACAGGTCACTCAATGAGACGTTGGTTAAGACCACGACTTGTTGGGACCTCTCGTTTGTTGAGAACACGACTCGTTGGGACCTCTCATTGGTTCCACTTACTAGTACTAAAAGTCCCTATACTTGGAAATGGGGGTCATCAGGACTCATTGGATGAACCAAAGGGTCATTGGTCCCTCCCGTGGCCACTGGGCAAGGAAAATTGGAAGGCCAAGCAATGGGTGACACAATGACTCGTTGGTTGAACCAATGGGTTGTCATGTCTAGTCGTTAGGTTCACTGGAGGGATTCTTCTAAAAATTCCTATGTTGAAACCACGATGTTGAAAACAACTCGTTGGGGGAAACGAGTCATTGTTTTCTCTCGTCTTCACTGGAAGGGGAATTTCAGAGACTTTACCTGACGACTCTTACAATGATTTGTTGTTTATGACAAAAACTTGTTGGTTGAGTCATGGGGTCCTGGGAAGGATTTCTGGGCTGGGGGAAACCATGACTAACAGGACGACTCATTGTTTCTCACAACGAGTTGTTCCTTGTCTCATTGGTTCCCAAGTGGCCAAGACCTCGTGACTACGACTCTTTGTCTTAGTCGTTCTGAGAATTTGTTTTTTGTTTTTCTGCTGCATTTTTCTAGAAATGTCTAAGTATGGTCTAAGAAAGTTTTGGGGTGTTACAATATCTCTCCCTTGGGATCATTCATCCTCAAATGAAGACTAAAATTGCAGTAAAACTAGGAAAAGAGCTGAGATTTCTAGATTGAGACTATGAGCTGGTTTATGAAGGAATAACTGAATCCGAACTGCCTTAACCGTATTAACAGAGCTGATGCAAACTAAAATGCACATATAAAATCTAAATCTGATGAGTATGGAATTGAATGGAGTACTTAGGAGGAATTTAGTACCTGATGCCGGAACTGAACTAAAAGGGAACAAGTGTGGGCATTTAGCCATCATATCTGCTTCGGCTTCCCACGTAGCTCCTTCTACATTCTGATTTTTCCACAAGACTTTGACTGAAGCTACCTCCTTGTTCCTCAACTTATGAACTTGATGATCAACGATCTAAATTGGGACCTCTTCATATGAGAGACTATCCTTCACTCCCACACTATCTAATGACACAACTGAAGTTGGATCACCAATGCACTTCTTCAATATTGACACATGGAGGGTGCACAGATGCCTATTCTGAAGGTAAATCCAGCTCATAAGCTACTTTGCCAATTTGTTTCAGAATTCTATAGGGTCCCACATATCTCAAATTGAGCTTTCCCTTTTTCCCAAATCTCATTACCCCTTTCATGGGTAAAATTTTCAGATAAACCCAGTCATCCATTTCAAACTCTAGTTCTCTTCTCCTCACATAAGCATAAGATTTCTGATAGCTCTGAGTTGTTTTCAATATTTCTCGGATGAGCTGTATTTTCTATATAGCTTCATGAACTGATTCTGATTAGAGTAGATTCACCAACCTCAAACCACCCGATAAGAGATTTGCACCTTCTACCATACAATGCCTCAAACTCGACCATCTGGATATTGGAGTGGTAGCTGTTGTTGTATGAAAACTCAATGAGAGGAAACTGATCATCCCAACTCCCCTTAAAATCAATCACACATGTCTCAACATATCTTCTAGGGTCTGAATAGTCTGCTCTGCTTGTCCATCAATCTGCAGGTGAAAAGTTGTGCTAAGCTTGACCTGGGTACCAAGCCCCTTCTGAAAGGACTTCTAGAAGTGAGAGGTGAACTAGGTACCTCTGTCTGAGATAATGGATAAGGGAAATCCATGAAGTTTGACTAACTCTCGGTGTCACGACCCGAACTTACACCCGGATAGTAGACATGGGACAAGGGACCCCGAGGGACCCCAAGTCAACCCATGGCTCATGCATACAACTAATCTCATTCTAATAAGAGGAATGATAATCATAAAAACATAGCAGAAACGTAGTCATAACATAGAATTATAAAATACTAGATGTACACATAAGCTGAATACTACTGTCATGCCCCACCTTGGGAGGCATGACTGGAACCTAGTGCCACACTGAAATTTGACTGATTTGGCTAGACTTATATGCACGTCTAGTGCAGGCCTGCAACTCAATACAAGAAAACAACGGGCTATACCTCGGCTGTAAACACAGCCTCCGGCCGACAAGGCCGCATAACAACCTGTAAAAGAAACCAGCTAACCAGCAACAACAATAACAAGGAATCCTATGCAGGCCGACCAGACCATCACGATATCTAGTTATAACTGAAATGAAAATCAGACGCAATACTAGGCCCCACATGGACAACACAGAAAATAAGATGTATATGGGCCCCACACAGCCAACAACAGCTAACTAATGGACAACTGTAGTCTCAAAGCCTATAAGAATACAAATAGTGGTCGGGAAAGGGGTCTTTCCTACCCAATGCTATACAAAGAAAGACTGAACCTCTACCATATGGCAACTCTGGATGAAAGGAGCTGGCCAACTGCTGACTCTGAACAGCTGCTACTGAAGACTCTAAATTCTGTCTTTCTAAACCTGCAGTCAAGTAATGTAGCACCCAAAGGAGGGCATCAGTACAATATGTACCGAATATGTAAGGCAGTAAATAAGGTAATTAAGACTGGAAATAAATAGGAAGAGAAGGGCAGCAATATTAACTTGTAAGCTTTCTTATTCGTAATTTGCATCTAACAAAATGATACATGTACGTGAGCTAAGACTGTATGATTATGCATTCATAAACTATAACTGGCAGGCAAGAATACAAACAAGCACCTAACCTAGCCCCCATAAGCTTGGAAGGTACAAACTACATAGAAAAACCTACTTGGGCCCCCAAAAGCACCGGCAAGTACAACAAAGTCCACTTTTACTATCTGACCATTAATGATTTTTGCGTAAACTGTAACTTGAAGTGGCTCTCGCGGTCTCAGTCTGATAGAACTCAATACGACCCTTACAACCTCAGTGAATGGAACTCAATACATCCCTTAAAACATCAGTGAATGTAACTCAATACAGCCCTTACAACCTCAGTAAATGGAACTCAATACGGCCCTTACAGCCTTAGTAAATAAAACTCAATGCGGCCCTTACAGCCTTAGTAAATGGAACTCAATTCTATCCTTACAGCCTTAGTAAATGGAACTCAATGTTGCTCTTACAGCCTCAGTAAATTGAACTCAATGCGGCCCTTACAACCTCAGTAAATGGAACTCAATGGACCTTACAGCCTCAGTAAATGGAACTCAATACCACCCTTATAGCCTAAGTAAATGGTTTCGGACATCATACTGCACCTACAAGCACGACCCTATAGGCAATAACATCTAACGCCCATACATCACAAGGAATAACCAACCTAGCTAGGGTAATTCTAACAAGGATTACTATGTTTTCACTATTGTCTCTATACTATTCATAATAGTTGGCCATGATAGGTTTACTCTAGGATGCTTTCCCTCTGCATGAAACAACCGTGGGGATGCTACTATTTGGATATGCTCTTGAGCAGTCAGCCCTAACCTCCCATAGGTAGCTTATTACAACTCTTAGCTTGGAGGTAATACTGTAAAACTTTGGTTCTAGTCCCTTGGACGCTAACTGAATCTTTTCAGATTTCATATGCCTTCTTTGGGCGATTCCTAACCTCATAGGTGTGTTTATCTAGACTTAGCCATTCCCGACAACCTATACCTAGATATCTGACAAGAGAAAGTTGGGGCGTTGGCCCCGTATCTAGCCACTAACAAACCCCCCCTCTTAGGGGTATCTACTGTTCTATCAGGCTGATCTAACTGAGGTGGTGCCCTGAGTGATTTTTGAGATAAGCACCATGTCGACTAAATCTATCTGTCACTGGCAATAGCCACTATGTGGAGGACTGACCTTCAACTCTCAAGGCAACTCCGGTTCCACTAACTCTGTGGTGCGGCCATACTTACATAATTCTGGCCTTGGAGGTGTCAAGATAAGCCAACGGTCTCTAGGCGAGCTCTACTAACAATACAGGCGCCATATTGATTATTTTATCACCTAGCCGCGCCTATGCTGTTCAATTTACTATCTTAGTCCCAATAACTATCTACAAGCTTCTAGGATCTAGGACTGAAAATATAACATCTGATTCTACTAACACACTAAACTGAAGAACAAAGGAATTTCTATGACGCTCCTAGCATGTGACACACTTAACATTCTCTTTATCGATCAGAGATACTGCGGTATAATATATATACGTTTTCTAGTAGCTAACCAGAACTTATATAACCGTAGTCTACTGATAGCAGCTAACCAAAGCATATCTGACCTTTATATACTGACGATAGTTAATTATAACATGTCTAATCACAATTTACTGAGAGCGACTATATGCAGATTATGGGATCATTGTTTCTACTCGAGAACATAAGTTGTAACACTATACAACAAGAATAACTTGTCGAGGGTTAAGTCTTACATACCTTAGCTGTCATTTCTCGAATAACCGATGAGTTTCACTTGGATTCATTAGATCTTTTTTAGCTATAACCAGTATACTGGAAGAAAGAGATGAATTTCAATGCCAAATTCAATGAAAAGGGATAACTTTTGACATTAATAGCAACCATGATTCATTTACATAAAATACGGCTCAAAACTTATTATTTCCCGAGAGTTCAGAAGGGAGAAATGCCTACTTGAAGCCTGTGATCATATAAATATCAGTTTTTAGAAATTCTGACAACTTTGGCTCGGCGGGGTTATGAATCACCGGGAATTTTATGAAAATAACTCCTTATTAATGCTCCCTAGGAGCTTAAACTTCATTACCCGAAGTTAATTTGAATTTGGACGGCGTTTGATAGTGTAACCGGACGAAAATCAATTGAAATCTTCATATAATCCTCCCTCTGGCTAAAACAAGGATGGGGAAATGATTTAATCAAGCGAGGAGGCTTTATATATACATGTTGGGCGGTGGCAGGGAGTCTGCCTCGCGCCTCCAATTGAGGCTACCACCCTGGCGCGCTGCACCTCCCATTGAGGCTGCCATCCTAGCGCCTCGCGCCTCCCATTGAGACATCAAGCCTAGCGCGCCACGCTGTCCAGTGCACTGCTGGCTGGCGTGTCGTGTTGGATCCTTACGGCCTAGTCTCGCCTGACCCTACTCCCGAGGCTTTTTCCATAAGCGTCAAGCTATTCTTACTCATCACAAATCCACGTGTACACTTACTAATCAGTAAATTTTACAGGCTGTAACATCCTCCCCCCTTAGAACATTCATCCTCGAATGTCAACTTTAACTTAAAGGAGTCTAACTCTTTCAACTATTATCTCGGAAAAATTCCGGCAGAGTCTCCCCTTGTAGTATGGACTATCTGAAAATCCTGAAACACAAAAACGTCCAACACATGCATTTCATATGACACTATCAAAACTGTTTCACAAAAAGATTGTAGTTGATTTAACAATACTTATAACATAAGCAATAAAATAGCAGCTGGATGATAGCATCATCTGAACTATGTAATAATCCTAGAACAAGTGGGGATATATAGGGTTCACGTCATCCTCAGTTTCCTTGGTCGTTCCTTCCTTATTTCTGTTTCTCTACAATACTTTGATAGAGACCACATCGGTAGTCCTTAACCTGCAAATCTACCGATCTAGTACGACGAATAGAACCTCTTCGTGGGTTAATTTTCCAGTAACTTGAACATCCTTAACTGGAAGAACTCGGGACAGGCCACCTATGCCCTTTCGTAATGTTGACATGTGAAAGTTGGAAGGTCCGGTTCTAGCTCTGGAGGCAATTCTAACTCGTATGCCCCAGTCCAACTACCCTTAATTTATCTGTTTCAAGTCATCATATAGGGGAATTATATTTCTATCTGTTACAGGTCTCCGACATTTGACTTGTGTGCTCTGCTTAGCTATTTGTTTGGATACGAGAGGTTATACTTAAGTTGACATGTGTCTTAATCTGTTCTAATGCCTTTTCTAGAACTTAGTTGCAAATTGCGCTTCTCTGTCAGAGTTTATCAAACACTAGAGCTCCACACACTCTAACTACTTCCGGGACATTTAACTTGGCATAAGTCTTAATTGTGACATAATTTCATCTGGCGATACACAAATAAATCTCACTAGCCTCTCTATACTGGTTCAAATGAATTCGAATTACACTTGGTATGAGATATCCTTGTGACTGTATTCATGTCAATTACTCTCCACCCCCTGCAGGCATGGCCACCTCCTTTATTGGCCTGCCCAGTTCTGCTCATCTTTTTTGGCCTGTCACTGGAGCTCTTTTGCTATGATTCAATGATATTTTCCATCTTTCCATGCCATTAATAGGTCTATCCTTTTGACCCGTTGAATTTTCGTTAAATTCTAGAAGTATGGTCTGCCAATCGAAGTCCTGCCACCCTTGGAATATAGAGTCGGCCTCTGGGTCTTATGACTTAGCGTCTTATTATCTTGAGGTCCAATGACTCTCTATTGAGCCTTGTTTCCAGGCTATTCTAAGTTAAATTCTCTTTGTCGGCATTCGCTTATCTTCTCCTCTGGCGGGGATACCGCAACATTCTAGGCTACAACCTTACTATCTCTTAAGTATTAGCTCGATGCCTAGTTCTCAATATTAGGTGGTAATCCTATGCTCTATCAGCCTAGAGGTGATTCTGGTTTTCCCCCATTAGATATTTACACCTTTCCTCTTGTTCCCTTGGACTGGCCTTTGAGGTTCGTGCCACCTACCTCATACTGTCAAGGATGTTACCGAACAGGTCTACTGACCTATATTTCTTATGACTCTCACTCGGACCTATTTTGTTCATATGATCTCCCTGTCCTTCGATATCATAAACTAAGGCCATAACCATTATCTTGCAGGCATGTCCTGCCGTCATTAGCATGCTACGACGGATTCAGCCTTTTTCTGACTTGAGCTTTAATATTACTGGAGGTTTATTACTGCTGGACTCCCTTATACACACTTGAGTGCTATTGGCAATCTTACTCCCCTTTCCTGACTTGCTACCGTAAGAGTCTAGATAACTTGTAAATACTAAGGGTTCCAACCACTCTCTAATCCTTCTCGGAGGGAACAATTCTAGCCCTCTTTTACTATTCATTCTGAGCATCGTAGCACCAATACCTACATTTTCTGTTGTACTGAAAGAAAAAATTAGAAGGTAGAAAAATGATTTTATCTTACTATAGTAGGATTGAGGTATAGAGCCTTACAACATCCGAAAAGCTGGAGGTAGGAATCCTGCAATTTCCTCCTTCTTTCGCACATTTTAGGTAATTCAACATTTACTGTTTCCCTTGGCTAATTATAAATATCTAGTAGGTAAACTATCTCATATGTACATATATATTATACTCCTAACCCCCTATCCTAGGGTTGTAGGGAGAAATAGGGATGGCACTGGCATATCTATCTCATTATGAGGTTCCTGGTACCTCGGGAGGGTGATGGNATAAAGTTAGTAAAGTAAAATCAGTTAGACAGACAGTATTATGGGAGAAATAGGGATGGCACTGGCATATCTATCTCATTATGAGGTTCCTGGTACCTCGGGAGGGTGATGGGGAAATGTAAAAGACGTCTACTTCCGCCCTTGGGCTAACTGCCTCCCAATTGAAGCACTTCATCGGTACCTCCTACTGCTGTTGTAGTTATCTTGCAACTAGCTGGTGTCTGTTATATATCGAACATTATTCAAGACAGACATAACAATGAAATCTTAGGGACTCAACCATATACAACTCTACTCTATAACACGACCTGAGAAGGAGGGGTAACCATACTATCATGCCTCGTAGCCTCCTGCCTATACAATGTGGTGCACAACACATTTATAAGCAAGATTCTATGAGACACGGCTTGCAGACTCCCTAGGATACGAACTTCTCTGATACCAAGCTTGTCACGCCACACCTTGGGAGGCATGACTGGCACCTAGTGCCACAGTGGAATCTGACGGATTTGGAGACTTATATGCACGTCTGGTGTAGGCCTGCAACTCAATCTAATTAAACAATGGTCCATATCTCGGCTGTAAACACAGCCTCCGGCAGACAAGGCCGCATAGCCACATGTAAAAGAAACTAGATAACCAGCAACAACAATAACAAGGAATCCTGTGGGGGCCGACTAGACCACCATGATATCTAGTGATAACTGATATTAAGATCAGACGCTATACTAGGCCCCACATGGACAACACGTAAAATAAGATGTATATGGGCTCCACACGGCCAACAACAACAAACTAATGGACTACTATAGTCTGCAAGCCTCTAAGAATACAAATAGTGGTTGGGACAGGGCCTCATCCTATCCAATGCTATACAAAGAAAGGCTGAACCTCTACGACATGGCAACTCCGGATGAAAGGAGCTAGCCAATTGCTGACTCTGAACAGTTGCTACTGAAGACCCTAAATTCTATCTTTCAAAACCTTCAGGAAAGTAATGCAGCACCCAGAGGAGGGCATCATTACAATATGTACCAAATATGTAAGGCAGTAAATAAGCTAATAAATACTGGAAATAAATAGAAAAAGAAGGCAAGAAGATTAACCTATAAGCTTGCTTATTCGTAATTTGCATCTAACAAAACACTACATGTACGTGATCTAAGACTGTATGATTACGCATTCATAAACTATAACTGGAAGGCAAGAATAGAAACAAGAACCTAACCTAGCTCCCATAAACTTGGAAGGTAAAAACTACATAGAAAAACCTACTTGGGCCCCCATAAGCACCGACAAGTACAACCAAGTCCACTTTTACTATCTGAGCATTAAGGATTTTTGCGTAAACTGTAACTCGAAGTGGCTCTCATAGTCTCAATCTGATAGAACTCAATACGAACCTTACATCCTTAGTGAATGGAACTCAACACGGCCTTTACAGCCTCAGTGAATAGAAATCAATACGGCCCTTACAGCCTAAGTAAATGGAACTCAATACGGCCCTTACAGCCTCAGTAGATGGAACTCAATGCGGCCCTTACAGCCTCAGCAAATGGAACTCAATGAGGCCCTTACAGCCTCAGTAAATGGAACTCAATATGACCTTACAACCTCAGTAAATGGTTTCGGACATCATACTGCCCCTATAGGCACGACCTTATAGGTAATAACATCTAACGGCCAAACTTTGTAAGGAATAACCAACCTAGCTAGGGTAATTCTTAGGGTTACTATGTTTTCACTATCGTCTCGATGCTATTCATAACAGCTGACCATGATAGGTTTACTCTAGGATGCTTTCCCTCTACGTGAAACAACCGTGGGAATGCTACTAGTCGGATATGCTCTTGAGCAGGCAACCCTAACCTCACATAGGTAGCTTATTACATCTCTTAGCCAGGAGGTAATACTGTAAAATTGTGGTTTTAGTCCCTTGGATGCTAACTGAGTCTGTTTAGATTTCATATGCCTTTTGTGGGCGATTCCTAACCTCTTAGGTGTGATTATCGGGACTTAGATGTTCCCGACAACCTGTACCTGGATACCTGACAAGAATAAGTTGGGGTGTTGGCCCTATATCTAGATACTAACAAAACTTCCCCCCCCCCTTAGGGTATCTACTGTTCTATCAGGCTGACACAACTGAGGTGGTTCGCTGAGTGATTTGTGTGATAAGCACCACGTCGACTAAACCTATCTGTCACTGGCAATAGCAACTATGTGGCGGACTGACCTTCAACTCTCCAGGAAACTTCGATGCCACTGACTCTGGTGCGGACATACATACATAATTCTAGCCCTGGAGGCGTCAAGATACGCCAACGGTATCTGGGCGAGCTCTACTGACAATACAGTCGCCGTATTGATTATTTTATCACCTAGCCGCGACTATGCTGTTCAATTTACTATCTTAGTCCCAATAACTATCTACAAGCTTCTAGGATCTAGGACTGACAATATAACATCTGATTCTACTAACACACTGAACTGAAGAACAAATGAATTTCTATGATGCTCCTAGCGTGTGACACACTTAACATGCTCTTTCTCGATGAGAGATACTACGGTATAATCTATATACGTTTTCTAGTAGCTAACCAGAACTTATATAACCATAGTCTACTGATAGAAGCTAATCAAAGCATATCTAACCTTTATATACTGACGACAGTTAATTACAACATGTCTAATCACAATTTACTAAGAGCGACTATCTGCAGCATATGGGATCATTGTTTCTACTCGAGAACATAAGTTGTAACACTGTACGATGAGAATAACTTTCCAAGGGTTAAGCCTTACATACCTTAGCTGTCGTTTCCCAAATAATCGATGAGTTTCACATGGATTCATCAGCTCTTTTCAGCTGTAACCATTATACTGGGAGAAAGAGATGAATTTCAATACCAAATTCGGCGAAAAAGGATAACTTTTGACATTAATATCAACCATAATTTTTTTACGTAAAATATGGCTGAAAACTTATTATTTCCCAAGAGTTCAGAAGGGAGAAAAGCTTACTTGAAGCTTGTGGTCGTATTAAAATTAGTTCGGAGCAATTCTGACAACTTTGACTCGAATGGGTTACGATTTTCCGGGCGAATTTTATGAAAATAACTTCGTAGTGATGCTCCCTATGGGCTTAAACTTAGATACCCGAAGTTAATTTGAATTTGGACTGCGTTTGATAGTGTAATCGGAAAAAAATCAATTGAAATGTTCATATAATCCTCCCTATGGCCAAAACAAGGTTGGGGAAATGATTTAATCAAGTGAGGAGGCTCTATATATATACAAGTTGGGCGGTGGCAGGGGGTGTGCCTCCCGCCGCCCATTGACGCTACCACGCCTCCCATTGTGGTTGCCATTCTGGTGCCTCGCGCCACCCATATAGGCAGCAAGCCTGGCACGCTGCGCTGGCTAGTGCATTGTTGGCTGGCGCATCGCACTAGCCCCGCACAGCCTAGTCTCGCCCCACCCTGCTACCGAAGTTTTTTTCCATAAGCGTGAAGCTCTTCTTACTCGTCATAAATCCACGTGTACACTTACTAATCAATAACTTTTACGGCGTGTAACAACTACACTTGGTCTGAAAGCCTCTACTACATACGATTGGTTGAAGGGACAAAATCCCCAACTAACCCAAACAATATTGAAACGTAAGATAACATAAAAGTCTGTCAAAGAACCCTCAGAACATGAGGACTAACCAATAAGCTGAGATGGACTAAGGATGACGATGAGCCTGAGATACGGACCCTGTATCATGAAACGATATAACATAGATAGTATGCGGTCAGTACGTGGAATGTACTAAGTATGCAAGGTAAGTAAAATGGACATTTCAAAATAAATAAAACTTGTAAATAATATAAGAGAAGGACATCATGTTTACATCAAAATCTTCGTAATATAACATAAGGCTCAAGACTTTCAAATCATTCATAATCATTCTTTTTCATAATCATAGGCAAACTTTATCAAAACATAACTTGAGCCACAACATAAACATAAAAATTCATAAAATATGCGGAACAATGGGAGGACTCGTCATAACCGACACCATCATGTTAGAGCCTTTCATAATGCCCTAACTATGTCACTCAATTGGGCAGAGCTGATCCTGGCTTGCCAGGAGAGGGTTGTGCATTAGGCGTTATATCAGATTTGAGGGGATCATTATCAATACATCATATCATTTAGAAACTGATGGTGAAACATGGTTATGAGACACCGGCATAGTCCTTTAAATGCCGGGTTGCTCGGTGCTAGACAGGGCTCCCAAAAACATGCATATAGGCTCATAAAGAAATCAATAACATCATGCATTAAGATTCATTGGCTAAAATATAACATTTATCATCATTGATCCCCTTTAAAACATGCTTAGCCAAGAAACATAGGCCCTTTTCATCGGCCAACATCATGAATCGATAAATTATGTAATTCGCTTCATAAATCATAAATCATTCTTCAACATGTGGGTATTTCCCAATACTTCTTCATATTCATTTCATTCAAAATACGCTCATAAACATGGACAACTTTGAAATCATGCTTTTCCATCATCAATAAACTCAAATTATAGAGTAGTCATCATAAATCATAACTTTCATGAACTTTCATCAAATGGGCATTTTAGATTTAAAAGATTGAAACATGATTTTTGAAGAAAATAATATAAAACCAGCCCATCATTCATAATTTAATAATTAAGACTCATTAAATCATACCCATAAGGAGAAATCACATTTTCATGCATTTGAGTAAAACCCCATAGACTAGAATAGGAGGATTCATGATTTAAATTGAGATTTAGGCATGGGTGGGGAAGAATTTCACCCATTCTAAAACCCTACATACCTGGAAATGGATTGACTCAAAGTTTCTTGAATACCCACAAAGAAATTGAGGGAAACTTAGGGAAGAAGACCTTGAACCTCCTAAAAATCTCTCTAAATTTCTTGCATGAGAATGGGAATACATAAAGGATTTAACTCATCTTATCACACTCAAAAAATATCCAAAACGACGTAGTTTAGGGTCTAATAGTGTGGGAAAGTCGGAAATGCCCTTAAAATTATTTTCCTGAAAACTGTCCTGGACATACCAATGACCGACCCAATGGGTCATGGTGACATACCACGATTCGTGGTATCGAGTTGATAGTTCCACTTCCTCGTAACATATCTCAGATCCTTCCCATGACACGTCAGGACGAGTCGTTACTTTGAACCACGGGTAGTTACTTCAACCGTCGTCAACTCCTTGACCAAATCTGGCTTCCTCACTAAGAGCCTCACCACGACTCATGGTGGCTTCCAACGTGTCGTGGTCTCAATCCGTTGTCCGCACTGGGAACCTCAACCCACAAGCAACGACTTGAAACAATGGGTCATTCCTCCTCACCACGAATCATGGGATGTCCAAGTTCTTTCCCTCTCAACCTAATTGATCTTGGGCATATTTATATGCCCAAGTGATACTCAAATGCGTCATTTTGTCTTATTTATCTAACAATGTTTGTACATTCTCATGTAAATTGTAGGAAAGTGTGAATTTATACTAACCAACATGATTAGCGTTGTTTTCAGGAAAAATGTATGAAGCTAAGATGCATGTTGGGAGGAATCGGAAATGGACTCAGACGAGCAAGGAAATGGCCAAGGAAGTAAGGAATAAAGGGGCTGCGATGGAGCCGTGTCACCTTTACCATCGCGGATGCATTAAATCCGGAGGGTCGGTGGCAACAATTCCGAGAAGGTCGCGTTCGTGCCGGTAGCGTTAGTGGACCTAATTACGGAACTTGACATTCGGTGAAGGTGCGGCGTTAAAATGCAGGTAATCACGTTAGGCAAGCTCCGCGTTGCATGGCGTGCCACGTTGGGGATAAATACCTGGACGACCAAATTCCCGAGGAGAGCTTACTGCGTTTGCACCGTGTCATGGAGCGGTGCTCGCGATGCACTCCATGACATGTTGCACTTGTTATTAGGAAAAATTCCCACCGAGTATAAATAGAACACTTAGGTTCATTTTTAATTATTCTAACTTGGTGGAGCAAGAGCGTGGGTTACAGGCAGTTGAGAGCAGGCAGTTGAGGGGACGAAATTCTTAGGGTTTTTCTCTATCCCTTTCTCCTTTCTTTCAATTGTTTGTATGATTTACACTCATTTAACAATGTTTAATCTACAAATGAGTGGCTAATTTCACTTCTTGCTGAGGTTAAGAACAATTGTATTGAAATGTGATTGTTTATCATTTGGGTTTTTCGTCTTTTCTTCCATGGTTGTTCTATTAATTCTTGTTCTTACTGCATTAATGTTTGGCCAATGTTAATGTAAATCTAAAAAGTCCGGTTTCAC
>JACEIK010001264.1:74956-89068 GCA_018107945.1 Datura stramonium
AGGTTTTACCCCGTAGTCCAGTCCCTGTGGGTTCGACATTCCGGTTCTTAAAAAGAGCCACTATATTACTTGTACGACCCGTAAACTTGCGGGCTCATCAGTGGGAATGCTAATATCCTAAAGTACACTTTCCGGCCTTTGATGCTCGACTTTCACTTGCTGACAGTTTGGTCATTTAGTTATGAAATCCACAATATCCTTCTTCATACCGTCCCACCAATATATTTCTCGCAAGTCCCGATACATCTTCGTGGATCCCAGATGGATGGAATATCGGGTACCATGTGCCTCATGCAATATCCAAACTCTTAAATTATCGACGTTCCAAACACATAGTCGACCCTGGTATCGTAGCACACCATCTCCCCCTTGGGAGAAAACCTCCACCTTCTGACTCTGCACCGCCTCCTTCATCTTCCTCAAAATTGGATCCTCATCTTACCTGGATTTAACATCAACCACTAAGGACGATTTTGACCCTTTATTCACAACAACAAAACCATCGGTCGAGTCGATCAATCTAACTCCTAGTCTTTCAAGTCAGTGGACATCCTTTACCAACTCCTTCCTTCACTCATCCACGTGGGACACACTCTCCGTAGAGAGTCTACTAAGCACATCCGCAACCATATTAGTCTTTCCTGGGTGGTAGAGGACACTTATGTCATAGTCCTTTAGTAACTCCAACCACCTCTTTTGCCAAAGGTTAAGATCTTTCTGTGTGAATACATATTGCAAGCTCTTGTGATCCGTAAATACATCCACGTGGACCCCATACAAGTATGCCGCCATATATTTAACGCAAACACCACTGCGGCTAACTTAAGATCATGGGTTAGGTAATTCTTTTCATGAACTTTCAGCTGTCTCGAGGCATATGCTATTACCTTCCCACGTTGCATCAACAACATCCCAGTCAAACCCTCGAAGCATCAAAATACACTACAAAGCCATCAGTGCCCTCGAGTAAAGTCAATACTGGTGCTGAAGTGAATCTGGTCTTCAATTCTTGGAAGCTTTTCTCACAATCCTCTGCCATTGGAACTTTATCTTTTTCTAAGTCAACTTGGTCAAAGGTGCCGCAATAGATGAGAAACCCTCAACAAATCTCCAGTAGTAGCCTACTAATCCCAATAAACTTCGAATTTCTGAAAGATTCACTGGTCTAGGCCAATTCTTCACCACTTTGATTTTCTGAGAATCCACCCTTATGCCCTCACTTGACACCACATGGCCCAGAAATGCCACTGAGTCCAGCCAAAATTCACACTTGCTAAACTTTGCATACAACTGATGATCCTTGAGGGTCTGAAGTACTATTCTCAAATGAGCAGCATGCTCCTCCTTGCTCCGGGAGTATATAAGGATGTCATCAATGAACACAATCACGAACATGTCCAAATGTGCATTGAATACCCTGTTCATTAAATCCATAAAAGATGCAGGGGTATTAGTTAGTCCGAAAGACATAATAACAAATTCGTAGTGACCATACTGAGTCCTAAAAGCAGTCTTCAGGATGTAACTCTCCCGAACTCTAAGCTGGTGATACCCGAACTTGAGATCAATCTTAGAGAAGAACTTGGCACCCTAAAGTTGGTCAAACAAATCATCGATCCTGGGTAAGGGGTACCTGTTCTTGACGGTAACCTTGTTTAACTGTCGATAGTCAATATACATGCGAAGGGAACCGTCCTTCTTTCAAACAAATAGAACCGGTGCACCCCATGGAGATTGGCTCAGTCTAATGAAGCCCTTATCCAACATATCCTCTAACTGATCCTTCAATTCCTTTAGTTCGGATGGGGACATCCTGTAGGGAGGAATAGAGATAGACTGCGTATCGGGTGATAGATCAATACCAAAATCAATTTCTCTCTCCGGAGGAATACCGAGCAAATCATTAGGAAATACCTCCGGATATTCGCACACCACCGGAACTGACTGAATAGTCGGGGTCAAAGACTCCACACCCTTAACCCTAACTAGGTGGTACATGTAACCTTTAGGTATCATCTTCCTAGCCTTATGATAGGAAATAAACCGACCTGCTGGTACTGTCGAACTACCCTTCCACTCCAACACTAACTCACTCAAAAAATGAAATTCCACCGTACGGTCCTATAATTAATCAAAGCATAGCATGCAAACAACCAATCCATGCTAAGAATAATATCAAAGTCAGTCATGGCTAACTCTACGAGGTCTGCAAAGGTAACCTTATGCAACACAATGACCGGCATTCTATATATACTTGTCTAGCTATGACCGAATCACCAACAGGGGTGTAAACTAAAAACAGTTCTGAGAAGGTCCCAGGACTAACTCCTAGGCTACTAGCAATGTAAGGATTCATAAAAGAAAGGTAGCTCCCAGATCTAGCAAGGCATAAACATCAATATGAAAGTCACGCAACATACCAGTGACCACGTCTGGCGAAGTCTCCTGCTCCTGGCAAGAGGAAAGGGAATAGAATCAGTTTTGGCATTGTCCACCACCTCTATTTGTTGATGCTCCCTGTGGAGAAGAATGAGCTGGAGCTGCTGCTGTCCTGGCGGTCTGTGCACGACCCCTATCATCACCTTGTCTAGCATATGGGCACGCTTGGCATGTTCCCAGATCTACCACATCCATAGCAGACATCTGAGCCGAGCAGGCACTCCCCGGTGTGACTCTTGCCGCACTTCCGATAGGCTGGATAGGTATACTCTAACTGGGTGCCCCTCTAATCCCTCGACCTTGAAGCCCTGTTCCTCTGATCACCCTTGGTCCTGGATGGAACACTAGCTGATGATGGTGCTTGGGCTAGTGACCTCTGCTGAAACTGTGGACTGTAGCCACCGCCGGACCTCTAATGTGAAAACCCACGACTATCTATCCGAGCCAGAGGGCAAACCTACCTCTCCATCGCATGAGCCGCCTCCATCTGTTGGGTGTACAACACTATGCGAGGAAAGTCCATATCCTGGTAGAGCATAGCAGTCCTGCAATCCTTGTCTAGATAACTAGCCACACCATGAACGAATCGGCTCACTCGCACCCTCTGATCCATCACTAACTCTGGGGCATACTTTAACAAATGAGTGAACTCAAGCGAATACTCCAGCACAGTCATCTTTCCTTGCTTGAGGTTTACAAACTCAGCTTCTTTCAACTATCTCATCTCCCAAGGGAAGAACCTGTGGAGAAAGGCTATGTGGAACTCATCCCAGCTGATAGGGCCCGCTGTCGCTGCCCTGCTATCCTTCCATTGCTTGTACCAAATATGAGCGACCTCTTTTAGCTGATAAGAGACCAAGTCAACACACTCCCCATTTGTCACCCCCATAAACTGAGTGACCTTCAAGATCCCTTCAATAAACTCGTGTGGATCCTCATCCACCTTTGATCCTGTGAACTCAGGAGGGTTCATCCTCAAGAAGTCTCTAATTCGAGTCGTCACTGCATTGCCATTCTGTCGGACCTGGGAAAAAGCCTACTGGTTGACCTGAGTTCTCAAAGCCTGCGCCAACATCTGAATAGCCGCCCGAAACTCAGCGTGGGCAGTTGGCTCTAGTGCTTGGGGCTCCTAAACAGGTAGGGCTTGTTGATGGCCATGGTCATTTCCATCTCCGTGGCCTTCATCATTTCCATTCCTCCTTCCATTCATTCTTCTATGAGCCATAATTCTGCAATCGCAAATCGCATAAATTAGAAGGATGGAAAGGCTTTTCATCGTACGACATAGAACATGAAAGAAGGGAACATTTCCTAAACGTCTAGTAGCCTCTTCATCATAAGTGTGGCACACTTCACACCCATGAAAAAGACTCTACTTGATGCCGCTTTCAGACACCCTAGGACACTTAAAACCTATGGCTCTGATACCAAGTTTGTCATGACCCGAACGTATACCCGGATCAGAGACACGGGACAAGGGAACCCAAGTCGATCCATGACTCATGCATAAAACTAATCTAATTCAAATAAGCGTAATGATAATCATAAAAATATAGCAGAAACGTAATCATAACATAACATTAGAAAATACTAGACGTACACATAAGTTGAATACTACACATGGTCTTAAAGCCTCTACTACATACGATGGGTTGATGGGACAACATCCCGAACTAACCTGAAAAATACTGAAATGTAAGATAACATAAAAGTCTATAAAATAGCCCTCGGAACATGAGGATTCACCAATAAGATTAGAACATAAGCTGAGATGGATTAAGAATAAGGATGAGCTTGAGATCCGGACCCTGTATCATGAAACAATATAGCATAGAAAGTATGTGGTCAGTACGTGGAATGTACTGAGTATGAAAGGTAAGTAAAATGGACATTTAAAAATAAATAAAACTCGTAAATAATATAAGAGAAGGATATCATGCTTACATCAAAATCTTCATAATATAACATAAGGCTCAAGACTTTCAAATCATTCATAATAATTCTTTTTCATATTCATAAGTAAACTTTATCAAAACATAACGTGAGCCACAACATAAACATAACAATGCATAACACATGTGGAATAATGGGAGGACTCGTCATAACTGATACCATCATGTTAGAGCCTTTCATGATGCCCCAACTATCTCACTCAAGTGGACAGAGTCGAACCTGACTTACTAGGTGAGGGTCGTGCATTAGGTGTGATATAAAATTTGAGGGGATCATTATCAATACATCATATCATTTACAAACTCACGGTGGCACGTGTTTATGAGAAACCGACGTAGTCCTTTGAACATTGGGCTGCTCGTGCTAGACACGCCTCACAAAAACATGCATATAGGCTCATACATAAATCAATAACATCATGCATTAAGATTCATTGGCTAAAATATAATATTTATCATTATTGATCCCCTTTAAAACATTCTTAGCCAAGAATCATAGGCCCTTTTCATCGACCAACATCATAAATTGATAAATCATGTAATTCGCTTCATAAATCATAAATTAATCTTCAACATGTGGGCATTGCCCAATACTTCTTCATATTCATTTCTTTCAAAATATGCTCATAAACATAGGCTACATGGAAATCATGCTTTTCCATCATCAATAAAATCAAATTATAGAGTAGTCATCATAAATCATAACTTTCATGAACTTGCATCAAATGGGCATTTTAGATTTAAAAGATTGAAACATGATTTTTTGAAGAAAATAATATAAAACCAGCCCATCATTCATAATTCAATAATTAAGACTCAATTAAATCATACCCATAAGGAGAAATCACATTTTCATGCATTTGAGTAAAACCCCATACACCTGAATAGGAGGATTCATGATTTAAATTGAGATTTGGGCATGGGTGGAGAAGAATTTCACCCATTCTAAAACCCTACATACCTGGAAATGGATTGACCCAAAGTTCCTTGAATACCCACAGAGAAATTGATGGAAACTTGGGGAAGAAGACCTTGAACCTCCCAAAAATCTCTCTAAAGTTCTTGAATGAGAATGGGCATGCATAAAGGACTTAACTCATCTTATCACACTCATTAAATATCCAAAACGACGTAGTTTAGGGTCTAAAAGCGTGGAAAAGTTGAAAATGCCCTTAAAATTATTTCCCTGAAAACTTTCCCAGATGTACCAACGACCGAACAAATGGGTCATGGCAACATACCATGACTCATGGTATCGAGTCGTTGGGTCCAGTGCCTCATACCACATCTCAGATCCTTCCCACGACTCGTTAGGATGAGTCGTTACTTTGAACCACTGGTCGTTACTTTGACCGTTGTCAACTCCTTGACCAAATCTGGTTTTCTGACTACGAGCCTCACCATGACTCGTGGTGGCTTCCAACGGGTCGTGGTCTCAATTTGTTGTCCGCACTGGGCACCTCAACCCACAAGCAATGACTTGAAATAACGGTTCATTCCTCCTCACCACGAATCATGGGATGCCCCGTTGTTTCTCCCTTAGCCTAATACACTCCTTCCAATGACCGATTACAACGAGTCGTTACACTATTCATTTTCTTTAATGCTCCCCTAAACTTCCCGAACCACGACTGCTTCTGACAACTCATGGTATCCTCCCATGAGTCGTTGAGTCATTCGTTCTGCGGTATTTTGCCAATTTTTCTGCACTTTTCAAATTGAACTCCCAAGTCTATTCTTAGGCCTTCCCAGGGTATTACACCCGGATATAAATCCTAGCATTGTTATCAGCTAAATCTATAGTTTTAACCGGGAAGAACTGTGCTGACTTAGTCATCTGGTATACTATCACCCATATTGAATCATGCTGCTGATGAGTCCAAGGTAGACTCATAATAAAAACCATATTCATTTCTTCCCGCTTCTATATGGGTATGCTGATATCCTGAGTCGTACCTCTTAGTCTCTTGTGTTCTACTTTGACTTGCTGGCAGTTCGGGCACTTAGCTACAAATTCAGTGATGTCTCTCTTCATGCCGTTCCACTAGTAAATATCCCATAAATCATGGTACATATTAGTAGCACCAGGGTGGATGGAATATCTCGAATTGTGTGCTTCAACCAGTATCTGTTGTCTCAAATCACCGACATCAAATACGCACAATCTACCCTGGTAACGGAGTACCCCATCTCCCCCTTTGGAGAAAGCCTCAACTTCTTTTCTGAGAACTGCTTCCTTTAGCCTAAGTAATATGGGATCTTCATCCTGTCTGGGCTTAACTTCAATAACCATAAAGGAATTTGATCCACTCTGTAGAACTAATCCACCCTCAGCGGTATCAACAAACTATACTCCCAACCGAGCTAATATGTGGATATCCTTTTCTAGCTCCTTTTTGCCTTCCTCAACATGAGCCACGCTCCCCATAGATACTCTACTCAGGGCATCAGCCACCACATTAGCTTGGCCCGGGTCATATAGCATGCTCATTTCATAGTCCTTCAATAGCTCTAACCACCTTCTCTAATGAAGATTTAGGTCTTTCTGACTGAACACATATTGAACGGTCTTGTGATCGGTGAAAACATCCACGTGAGCCTCGTACAGGTAGTGTCTACATATTTTTAATGAAAAAACCATCACTGCCAACTCCAGGACATGAGTCAGATAATTCTTTTCATGAACCTTGAGCAGTCTGGAGGCGTAGGCTATCACTTTACCCCGCTACATCGAAACGCAACCGTGTCCAACTCTGGAAGCGTCGCAATACACTAGAAACCCATCTGATCCTTCCGGCAGGGTCAACACTAAAGTGGTAGCGAGTTGGGTTTTTTAACTCCTGGAAACTCTTTTCACACATGTTGAAACTGAAATTTCACCTTCTTTTGAGTTATCCTAGCAAGATGGGATGCTATAGAAGAAAAACCTTCCACAAAGCGTCGGCGATAACCGGCTAGACCCAAGAAACTTCTTATTTCAGTTGGGGATATAGGTCTGGGCCAGCCTTTCACCGCTGCTATCTTTTGAGGATCAACCTGAATACCCTCACCCGAAACCACATGACCCAGGAAAGTCACGGACTTCAACTAGAATTTGCATTTGCTGAACTTGGCGAACAACTGCAGGTCTCTGAGTGTCTGAAGCACTATCCTTAGGTGATTATCATGCTCTTTCTCATTTCTGGAGTATACCGGAATGTCGTCGATAAATACAATGACGAACATATCCAGATACTGCTTGAAAACTATGTTTATCAGGTCCATAAATGTTGTAGGGGCATTTGTGGGTCCAAAGGACATAACCACGAACTCGTTGTGACCATACCGAGTCCTGAAAGTTGTTTTCGATATGTCACACTCTGACCCATAATTGATGATACCCCGACCTACAATCAATTTTGGAGAAACAGCAGCTCCCTAAAGATGATCAAACAAGTCATCAATCCTAGGTAGGGGATACCTATTCTTGACTGTAACCTTTTTCAACTGACAATAATTGATGCACATTCTGAGGGTACATTCTTTCTTCCGCATGAATAGTATTGGAGCACCCTAGGGAGAGATGTTGGGTCTGATAAAACCTTTATCAACAAGGTCTTTTAGCTACTCCTTCAACAACTTAAGCTCAGCTGGAGCCATTCTATAAGGAGGTATGGAGATGGGCTAAGTATCTAGAAGAAGGTCTATACCACAGTCTATTTCCCGCTTAGGAGGGACTCTGGGAAGATCTTCGAGAAACACATTAGGGAACTCACTGACAATTGGGACTGACTGGATGGTTGGGGTCTCAGAGCTAGAATCTTTGAACCGAACTAGATGGTAAATGCACCCTTTGTGAATAAGCTTTCTGGCCTTAAAGTAGGAAATAAACCGACCCTTAGGTGCTGAACTACTGCCAGTCCACTCTAAAACTGGCTAATTAGGGAACTGAAACTTGACGACCCTAGTTCTGCAATCGACTGAGGCATAATCAGAGTGTAACCAATCCATTCCAAGAATGAGGTCAAATTCAACCATGTCTAACTCTACAAGGTTAGCTAGAATGACTTTATTGAGGATTGCGACTAGGAAATTTCTATATACCCGGCTAGCTCTAACTTACTTGCCAACTGGGGTGGATACTGAGAATGGTTATGAGAGGACCTCTTGATTGATATCGAACTGTGCTGCTACATAAGGAGTCATGAATGAAAGAGTGGCTCCTGGATCTAGTAGGGCATAAACGTCTAGATGAAAAAGGCATAACATCATGACCACATCAGATGAGCTCTCTTGATCTTGATGAGAAGATAATGCATAAAAATGGTTTTGGCACTGGCCGCCATCCGTACCTGAAGTGTTGGCCTGCTGAGCTGGCTAGCTTGCTGGAGCTGTTGATGTAGTGGAGTGTGACCTTCCCCGTCCTGCTGACGGGCATTCCTTAAGTTGATGACCAAGCTGTCCACAACAAAAAACAACCCTCTCGACCCTGAAGACACTCTCCTAGGTGGTTCTTTCCATACTTGGGGAAAACTAGATAGCAATTGATGGCACTGAAGCTCTTTGACTAAGAGTAAGATGCTCTACCTCTCCAATCCTTGTGGGACCGAAAAGTAGGGGCACTGGCTAAACTGGGTGCTGGAGCCCTCTGTTGTTGTGTTGCTGCCTGCTGTTGTGGGCGGCTACTACTGGCAGATCTTTGATGGCCAAATTCTGACTGGCCGGTTCTTACCCATTTTTTCTCCTACTCCAAATCTTTCAATTTCTCTGCCTCAATTTGTTGGGCATGAACTATGAGGATGGAGAGATCGATGTTCCTTATAAGCATTGTTGTCCTGCACTCCTTAAGGACCGAATTTGAAACTCCATTCACAAACTTCAGCATGCGAGCCCTTGGCTCAACCACCATCTCTGGAGCATATTTAGACAACCTGGTGAACTGCAGAGCATATTCTTCTACTATCCTGTTGCCCTGCTTCAGGTTCATGATTTCCACCACCTTGGTCTCCCTGAGCTCCCGAGGGAAAAATCTATCCAGGAAGACTGTAGTGAACTCCTCCCATTCCACCTGTCTTGCTCCCACTGGCCTCCCCTCCTTCCATTGCTCGTACCAGATCTGGGCTACCCCTTTTAGCTGGTAGGCCGCCAAGTCGGCACTCTATGAGGAAATGACACCCATAATACGGTTGATCTTTCTAATCTCATCCACAAACTCCTGTGGGTCCTCTCCCATCTTAGATCTATGAAAATCTGGAGGGTTCATCCGAGTGAAATCTCATACTCGGGCAGTTGCTGCAGATCCATTATAGTTGATCAAAACCACCTGCTGGTTAATCTAGTTGGTAACGGTCTCAGCGAGCAGCTAGATAGCTGCCCTAAACTATGCGGTGGACACTGAGTCGTCCTGAGGGGCTGCTGGAGCTGGTGGGGAAGGTCAGTGAGCGTTACCAGCCTTTATTTCGTTACCATATCGTGGAGGAATAATTTATTGAAATGAAATAGAGCACGAGTAAGGAGAACAATTCTGAAATTGAACTTCAACGCACTATAAAGAGTATGAACAAAAGGGAGCTTTCCTAATAACATCTCATAGCCTCCCCGTCATAAGTGTGGCGCACTTCACACCCATGAAATGGACTCTACTCGATGCGGGTTTTAGAAATCCAAGGATACCCTAAACCTAGTGATCTTATACAAAGTTTGTCATGCCTCGAGTCTGCACCCTGGATGGGACACGGTACTTTGAGTCACAAGTAAACCCATGTCAACCCCTGGTCTATCATACACTGGCATTCCGAGTACCAAATATATATATATAGTGGAAGATTTTAGAATAATTATATAAAACATTAATGAAAATAAAGTTGAATCATAACTTTTAAGACATCTAAACAAAACTACAAGTCTAAAAGCCAAGTTTGTGTCTGAAAGCCACTACAATTGATGAGTTCTTGGGATAAGCCCCCAGCTAACTCCAAGTCTAAATAAAAGAAAACAGAACTGAATGAAATGATCTTCTTCCTCGAAGGATGAGGACTCAGCATTGATGTTGTTGGGAAAGTCTGAGCGAGGTCGGCTAACGGTGCTGTGTCTGAGAACCTACAGTTGCATCATAAAATGATATAGAATAAAAGGTATACGTTAGTACTTGGAATGTACTGAAGAAGTGAGAGAAACCATACACAAGGAGTAAAAATGTTGAACTGAAAATACATGCAATGACCAACTGAAGCTGCTAAAACTGGATAACTGTAATTAACTAAGATGGTATAAATTACCCTATCTGATGGTCAAGGACATGCCCTAAATCTGAGATACTGGATTGAACTGATCTGAAATGACTAATCTAACACTAAACTGAGTTGACTAGTGGGAGAGTCTAAAATTGACATATAACCACGTGAGCTAGACGTGGAGTGCGATGTATGCATCCCATCGGTAGGACCCAATATACCTTGCAGGGTATAAACACATGAACTTGGTGATCAACATTCTAGGGCCTTGAGGACAACAAAAATAACCTATGGTGTCAACATAGTTCTGGGAACCTGGGTGCACTGGAACCCCGGTTCGCTTGGTCCTAAGTCCTACTTTCACAAGAGAGTCCTAGACTGTATACTAAGCTGATAGCTCAAAACTGAGGCCCAATAATTGTAAGGAATACTTATCTAGAAGCACCTTGAGAGTCTTATCAAACTATATTTTATAACTAATAAGAGCTTTTTATTTGGAAGCGTCATAACCGTCTAAAGAACAAACTGTAATTCTAAAGATTGGGTCCTAAGGCTGGTAAGAGCATCTTATCTGAAAGTGTCATTACCGCGTAAAGAACTACTAAAACTGATACTGGTATTATTTCTGATAACTGGGAGGCACTACTTAAACCTTGGGAATTTCTGTAGTCAAACTGATTAGCTGATGTTTCCGACTAACACTAGCTATTCTAACATTTTTACTGAAACTTAACTGACAATAGTCTAATTGAGTTTCAATATAACTAACAACATGGGAGTCCCCAACACTGATGAATTCAAGCAAAATTTCGATATTTAAACACTATTGCAGGATTCTAGTTTTCTACAATCAATGGCTAGGGCTAGAATTTACTTTACAGGGACAAGCACCAATACAGTCACAAACTAGTGGAAAATATCTACAATTATCATAAAATAATGTTTCACATGAATTAAATGAAGGATGACTCATAATTTCTCAACATACTATAGTTTCAGGGCTAGAATTGATAACGAAAATATGAGGAACTTTGGGGACACAAGGGAAGAACTATCCCTTTGTTAAATGACCATATACCTGGTGATGGAAATCCTTTAGAGAATTCTTTGAGAAATCTAAGAAGAATCAATCTTTCTCATTTCTACTCTGAGCTTTTCTATGAGGGACTTGATGCTTAACTGATGAGAGATGAGAAAAGAATGAGAGAAACTGTCAATTTCCCCCTCTAAAACCCGTGATTTGTACCAAAACAACGTAGTGTAGGGACTAAGTAGGCGAGAAATTACAAAAGTAATCTTGGGATTTAAATCTGAAATCTAGTCAATAGGGTCCCAACGGGTAACTCAATGAGTCGTTCGTTGAGAACACGACTCATTGAGACCTCTCATTGGTTCCACTGCCTGGGACTAGAAGTCACTGGACCTAGAAAAGGGGGTCACCACGACTCATTTGATGAACCAACGGGTCATTGGTTCCTCCCGTGGCTGTTGGGTAAGGAAAACTGGAAGGCCAAGCAACGGGTGACACAATTATTGGTTGGTTGAACCAACGGGTCATCGTGTCTAGTCGTTAGGTTCATTGGAGGGATTCTTCCAAAAATGCGTAAGTTGAAACCATGGTGCTAGCAATGACTCTTTGGGGGAAAAAATGAGTCATTGTTTCCTCTCATCTTCACTGGAAGGGGAATTTCAGAGACTTCACCCGACGACCCTCACAACGGTTCATTGTTTCTAACAGCGAGTCATTGGTTGAGTCGTGGGATCCTGGGAAGGATTTTTGGGCTAGGGGAAACAACAACTGATAGGAAGACTCGTTGTTTCTCACAACGTTGGTTCACAAGTGGCCAAGACCTGGTGACCACGACTGACACAACCAGTCATTAGAGTTGACCAAGACTTGTTGTTTCAGTCGTTCTGAGAATTATTTTTTTTGTTTTTCTGCTGCATTTTCCTAGAAATGTCTAAGTCTGTCTAAGAAAGTTTTGGGGTGTTACATACAATCTCTATCAATCCTCTTATTCTTCCTTTCAAATATAAATTCAAGGGCTTCTGAGATTGATCTTAAGCATGATGGATTTGACCTTGATTTGTACCTATATTAAAGGGCTTGAAGCTTGTTCTTGAATCTTTGTCTTGATCTCCGAAGCTTGTAGAGAAATATTTGAGTTGTTGGATGCTTGTAGCTTGTAGAGAAATCTGTGATGTTTGATCCACGAGCTCTATCTGGATTCTTGATGGAATTTAGGTCCTCTTTTCTGAATTATGAGAAACCTATTTATTGTTATAGGATGGAAGGGTTATGATAAGGATGAACTTCTTTCACCCAATTAGATTTAATCTGACATGACGACATTTGATTGGTTGGAACATGTTATTTGTACATATTTTGCATTTTAATTGGCATTTAATTTGGATAAGCATGTTGTGTTATTTTGACATATGGCATGCTCCTATTGGATCTTCTATTTGACTTGGCGTGACATGTCATTTGATACGTGGCACCAATTTGGATCTGTAGGAAGATGACATCTTCAGCTCAATAAAGTGGACCATTATTTGTAGCCCAATTTGATGGACTAGCTCAAATAATTAACCTAATTATACTAATCCACAATATTTTTTTTAGTAATATATCATGAATTTTAATCTATTCCAAATTTCTTATGGATTCAAATTTGATAAAAAATATTTCAAATATGAGTGTTATAATCTCTATAAATCCTCTGATTCTTTCTTTCAAATATAAAATCAAGGGCTTTTTGTCTGCCAGTGGACAATAAAATCTCACGTTGAGAAAATAATAATCAAGATGAAAAAATATCACAATAAACGTAGTATTTTATTTTAAAATAAGTGTTACAATCCCTATAAATCTTCTGATTCTTCCTTTCAAATATAAATTCAAGGGCTTTTGATATTGATCTTGAACTTGATGGATTTGATCATGATTTGTACTTGAATTCAAGGGCACTAAGCTTATTCTTGAATCGTTATCTTGATCTCTGAAACTTCTAGAGTAATATTTGAATTCTTGGATGCTTATACATTGTAGAGAAGTTTGCGGCGTTTGATCCAAGAGCTCTCTCTAGCTTCTTGTTGGAATTTAGGTCCCCTTTTCTGAATTATGAAACCTCTATTCATAGTTGTAGGATGGAAGAGTTGTGATAAAGACGAACTTCTTTCAACCAATTAGATTTAAGTTGACGTGACGATATTTGATTGGTCGGAACATGTTACTTGTACACATTGTGCATTTTAATTGGTCTTTGATTTGGATAAGCATGTTCTGCCATTTTGTCATGTGGCATGCTCCTATTGGCTCTTCCCTTTTACTTGGCATGACTCATCCTTTGACACGTGGCACCAATTTGGATCTCTAAAAGGATGACATCTTGGGCTCAATAAAGTAGGCTCATCGTTTGTAGCCCAATTTGATGGACTAGCCTAAAGAAATTGGACCATTAATGAAATTCATATTTATCAGACATAAATAATTAACCCAATTATAC